>OOFE01050458.1:3168-16671 GCA_900323365.1 Monocentris japonica
GTGTGTAGGGGGGGGGGTTTGTGTGGAGGCAGGTAGATAGGTGAGTGCGAATGTGTGTGTGTGAATATGTGAGCGCAATCCCGTGTGCTGTGTGTACATATATGGTGTAGACTACACAAGGTCACATCACTCAAAAGCACTTCGCTGCATCTATTTATCAGCCGCCATCCATAAAACAGAGGTCTTCATGTGTGTCCTCAAAAGAGCTTATTAGGTACTATGATGGGTTTCAAATGATTTTTTTAATACTGCAGTTTTTTTTTGCAACAGCTCATAAAATCATTTGTGTGTCTTTCTGTGTAGTCAGTGCGAGTAAGTGGTTTCATAGGTTTGTGTTTGGGATTTTTCGAATCAATATGTTTTTTGCTGTTGAGAGGTCCAATCCAAGGCTAATCTTAAAACGATCAGAAACTCAAATGCAGCAGCAGGTATTGCGACTACTTGATAGTTCATGACTCAGACTCAGTTTTTTTAGTTAGCGGCAAAGTTTCCCGTGTTAGCACGCTGAAAAACTTTCTTCCAATTAGATCCATTTAAGATGCTAGCTCTATTAAAGCCATGAATATTTCTCTGACACGAACGGACTGTGAGACTGCATGGCCGGGAACATTACGCAACCAAAGTAGTCGACTGGTCTCCATTCTGCACAAGAGACATGTTCCAGGCTCTTTGAGTGACCTCCCCCCCGCATGACAACCACCCACTCACACTACACTGTCAACTCTTTATCTGACACACGGGCAGATAAAGAGTTTCGTATAAAAGAAAATATAAAGCATCCATTTCCAATCATCATGGTTGAAAATACAGAAGGTGCAGTTTCAGTAGGTTCTTCCAGTCCATTTTTACTACAGAAATCAATGGAGAAATTGGCCAGGAAAAACTGAGGAACTAGTTCACCTTCTGTATTTTCACAAGCAAAAGGAGGGTGAAGATTTATATTTTCTCTGAAACTTCAAGACCTGTCATCCATAAATGAACCATATATCTCATACTGTGTTGAGGTATTCTGATGGAGAGTCCACCCTAAACCCCAAGATCCCATTAAGTCCCATTAAGATCTAGTGGAGCTTTGTTAGCAAGAAAGACAAGTTTAAAAAGAGTGTGAAAGGAAACCAATGTTCAGAACTGCTAAATACAATCCTATTATGACATCTGAGTTAGACAAAAAATCCCAAATGAATATGTTTTGAAATAACTTCATAAGCACAGCAAAAAGACATGGCCAGCTGTATAACCTACCACTGCTTGTATGCCAAAATCAAATACAACTACTTAGGTTAAGATTAGGCTTTGGTCACGGTTAGGGTAAGGGTTAGACATGGAGAGGGTTAAGGTTAGGGTTAGGCTTTACAGAATGAACGTAGTCAGTGGAAGGACCTAACAAGTATAGTAAAATGGATAGAAAGTAAAGTTTTCATTTTCAGCAAAAGTGTTTTTTTTAATGTCGTGGAAAATTGCCTGTAAGTACTCAGAACTCTTGAAATAACACACAAAACACTGACAGGTTGAAGCACATAAAAATATATTGTATACAGATATATTGGAGAGAGAGATACCTCGTCACAGGTTAAGTCAAAATCTCTCTATGCTCTCTCTCTCTCTGAAAATCAGTTTACTGCAATCTTTATAGTTTCTTTGGAACCAAAGAAGTCTCTCATGATTGGTTCTCTCATGCTTAGATAGCATGCCTAACATGGTTCATCCTATGGGCTCTCTCCACCTAGTAGTGGTCTGGACAAGGTCAGATTTATGACTTCCTCGAAGGGCCTCTCTGGCCTGCTGTGCAATACTCTGGCACATGTCCATGGCATGTGACAACACAGTATCAGTATAACCAGCCACAACATGATAAATGATAAATACTAGCATTCTATGCCAATTTACTTTCACATTAATTAACCATGACCAAAACCTTGACCTGACATTAACCAAATTGTAAAATTAAAAAAAAATCTTAAGGAAAGTTGTAGTTGTGTAAACCTAACCTAACCTAAACTGAGTCAAAGCTGTTTTAGTTGCCTAACCTTGCCTGAACAAACTTTAACCTTAACCTTTACCTTAAACTACATGAAATCCTATACTAATCTTAACCCTAAAAACAAATCCTAAGTTTAAAGAGCGAGGGTTGGCCAAATTGACCTCACTTTGCAAAAATGGCCCCACTCTGAAGGTTTAAAACTCAAACTGGTTACCACAAGGATAGCAAAACAAGAACACACACACACACAAACCGCAGACTAAGAGGCACACGCACACCAAATGAAATCAGGCATCAAATGAAAGCTCCCCTTCACGTGCCTGACTCTCTTCGCAGCTCCCCTGTAAGGTATCCTGAGCAAGACGGTAATGAAAGCGACTGTTCATGTGACGTTAATTGATCAAGCGGGTCCCGTGGGGACATTTATGTGAACAAAAGGAACAATTGCATTATTCAAGTCTCTTGAAAGGTTGAATCAATTAGTTATGTATCGGGCCCTGTGGTATCAAGGATGAAATAAATGATGAGAATGGCAATCATTGTATTTCTCAGGCAGACAAAGGAGACATTGTCTTAAAGGTTGATGACCTTGCTCAGTCCTGTACTGTGCCACGAAGTACATTCAGGATTCATTCCGTGGTTCTGAGTGTGAGGCGCAAACAAATCATTGTCTAACCGATTATTTTATAACTTTTTTTTCATGGACATCTCCAAATCTAGCTGGCAGAGAATGTATAACTGTACTGTGTTTCTCCTAAACGGTCAGGGCATTGGAGCCCCATTTAGGATTAGAGTTTAATGGGGCTTTTGGGGGCTGAATCTGCTCTCAACAAGGCTGTTTCTTAGCCAAGCCAATGCACCCCCAGCTAAAACTGCAGGTGATTATGCATGGCTGTCAATTCCATTTAGCCCACGGTTCCAAACCTCAAAGTGGACATGAAGTCTTCTGGTTTGTGTTTTGCCCCGTCCATTCAGATGCTGGCGTTTATTTACCCAGTACAGGACACCAGCGTGTGTCTTGGGAGCGATAAGGAGTAATCTGGAGAATACACATTTGGCAGAAATCATTAATGTGCCAGTGATGGTCCGTGGCTCAATTCATATTTCATTATGCCCACTCCATGACTGGCATTTTCAAGTTGTGGATATGAAAGATTTCAGGGAGTGACACACCATCCCCTCTGTTCCAGAGTTCATTCTCTAAACCCCAAACCCAAAGCCCCAAGAAATATTTCCAAGAAATCATTGTTTAAGGCGCTAATTTCAGTGGCAGGCCTTGCAAATCTTATCAGGGTCTGCTATTATTTGACATTGCCTAGGGCACTGAATATTTAAACAAATCTTCCCCCTGCTGCCCTAAGACAAGAAATGTATGAATAAAATGCTTGAGTGGCTGCAACCAAATTAATTTTTATCTTCTCTTGTTGAATATTAGCTGCCCTCAGAAAAGATCATGCCAAAGTTGCCTTTCAATTATCTTTGTTTATTCTGCAACTCGGGGGTGACATATGTCTATCATTCTCACTTTTGAACAAATCAGGACATGGTTTGGGAAAGCCACCAGGGCCAATAAAGCTGTCCACAGTGATTTAGATCCAGAAATGTGACATCATGGGTGAACAGAGTGTTCACCATTCCAAGTGACTGTTGTGGCAGATGTATGAGGGTAGTTAGGCTATATTGAGTTGGCACAGTATTATACCTATGAAAGCTAGGCCGAGGCAGAGTCTTTTATTTAACAGAGTTACAGCACTGATAGGACCTGAAACTTTTTCAAACCTCCAGTGATTTAGTTGTAGCCTCCCAGAACTAAATTGTGTTGTCAGACCATGTTAGCCAAAACTCTCCTTACCGCCTTGAAGTGCTTTTGTTGCCAATAAGTGTAGGATTATTTTAATATCTATCACAAAGCACCGGGAACTACTGAAGCCTCGAGTGATTTCACAGGCATAACTCTCATAAGTCTATAGATATACTGCTCAGGGCACCGCTATTCAGTTTAATATGCACCATTGAAAGTGTACACCCAATCTTTATCGCCTCTAAGTCTACCGTCAAGACATATACTCTAATGACTGAGATTAATCAATGCCAAAAATAATTGATCACCAACATAAGTCACTACAATGATATCTTTATAGCTACATATTATAAAGATGATTGCTTAAATGTAGCATAAAAGGATATTTATCCTAAAAAATGCATAGGTTCATTCTTTGTATCATGCTAGTAATATCACTTGGTGCTGTAATATCAGCTCTCACACCATGTATGATGACGTATTATCAACACACAAGTGCTTTGAGGGCCCCTGTTCAGTTGGACTTCGATGCAATCTAAGACGCAAAAAGAATACATAACATGAATGCTCTTACAAGACAACTCTTCACAGGCTCATTTTATCTGATGAACTCTGCGTGACCTGAAAATACTGAAAAGTTTAGCATTGCCCAGCACTTACATTGGCTGCATTAGCACCAACTTGTTCAAGTGATAGAGAGAGTCTTTCTGAGAGAGAATATTCTACAAAGGGAAAGACTGAGATTGGCCGGTCCAGACCATGAGGCAGGAGCTTGTCACCTTGTGGAAGGTGCAGAGAGCAGAATTGGGCTAGTAAAAATGAGAAGTGACAGGATATTGATTTGCTTATCGCTGCTGTGCAGACACACAGAAGTGAAGGGCGAGAGAAGGGGGGTGGGTTGGGGTGGCAGTGGTTATCAGGCTTTCACGTCTGATAGGGAGACTGAAAAAAAAAAGAAAAAAGATTTATCAGCCGATTGCTTCGCCTCAATTTTTGTTCCACTTTCTTCTTGTGCTTTACTGTAAAAGGCATATACTTTTTGAAAGTAAATAAAAAGTGTCCTCTTAGTCTGGATTATTTGGTAGGGCAAATGGACGACGGTGCTATCTGAAATAGTTATTGATGTGGTTCATCAATATTCTATGTACTGTACCTGGGAAACGGATCGACGTGTTAATTAAATAACATGGGGAAATCACAGTGAGAAGTTGACAAAGCTAAGCAATTAGCACTTTGAAATTGATGTTTCACAGTCAAGGCATGGAGCTGAGAACAACTAACGATAAGTGAAGGGTAAAATAAAGTTAATTTACACCATCATGACACAGAAACAATAGTATGTAGTGCAAGGGTCATGGCCATGTTGCCCTGACAATATTCCCATGGCCGTAGAATGGTCATGTCAGACGGAAGTGCTAGGAAAGGAAATACAAATAAGAGACCAGAGGAAAAGTTAAAAGGGGATTTTTTTTTTCTTTTTGAGAGCAAATTAGTGATGAGATGGCATTTATTAAGTGTTCAGGAAATAACCTCTTCCTCAGGAAAATATAATGGCCTTGCAATTATCTTTATTCCATGTGCCTCAGTGAGGTCAGTCAGTGGCTGTACATGGAGGGAAGTGTCCTTGCGCCTTTATTCCTCTTTTTTTCTATCCTGGTGCTTCGGTCTTAGGAGTGAGTTGCACCTGCAAGCTAAGTACTGGAAGTGTCACCATTATACCACACAAAACCCCACTTCCTCATGTCTACTTAGAATAAAGTTAACATTCTCTCAGACATCGCTATCACAAATCCTCCCCTCGTCAGCTGCATCATGCGATTAGCCTACAGAACCTGCCTTTCCTATCAGGATTATAATAGCAAAATGAAATGCATTATTGCTTATGGCACCAAGCACCAAGGCAGAGACAAAAAAAGAAAGTTGCGGAAAAAAAAGAGGAAGAAAGTAATGATGAAGAAATGTAATCACAAAATCTATGCAGTAATTTCCCTAGAAAAATAAGGTGTCAAAATCAAGAAGAAGCCTATGAATATGATTAGAAGTGAAAAAAGAACTACAGACATTGTGGTTGGGTTTTCCAGGGAACCTAATCTGATAATGTATTTACCAAGTTCCACTACTGTTATTTCAAACCACCTGGTTTTTACATGCTTATAATTACGTCTCAGAATATGGTTCCCAAAGGACCCAGCCACATCCACACACGTCACACTGAATTACCCCATTTAGTGATTGACAGACCAGTAACTACTAGGGTTGGGTATTGAGAACCGATGTCAAATAAGGCAATTAATTACTGATTCCTGATTGGTCGGAACCAAATCACCAATAAGGTCCCGGACAAACGGTACTGCTATTGGCTCTTAGCTTAGTTCATTCACATATAACTTATCAGGCATTCCCTTTATGGCTTCCTGATGCAGCAATGATGTAGCAATAGATGTCTGTTTACATTCTGTGCATTTCAATCATGGTGAAGCGGTTAAAGTTTCCTGAAGCAGACAAAACTACAGCTAGATGAAAAGATGTTACGTGCAAAAGGGCAATAGCAGCAAACTTATGAACCACTCGCAATTCCAACATGGTGTTAATTTGAAGCAGTGCAATGTTCTTGACTGTGTGAGCAGGCTTCTGTTAAATGTGATTCCTCAAAATAGTGAAGGTCAAGTAGGTAAACATGGTAAGTCAAGGTAACGTACCTTATCAAAATAGTGGGAACCCAGGGAAAAGAATGAAATAGCAAGCCATAGTAAATTATATATTGATGCAAGCAATCATTTTGCAAGAGTGAGAGTCACATTTTGAAAACAGTGGCGTTTTGGAATTGGTGTGCTGTGCTGACCTTACACAGAGAATCTGTTGTGTATGAAACCTAACTCAGATTTTTCTGCTGTAGGGAGATGAATTACCCCTCCCTTCCCGTTTGGTATGAGGTCGGAAAGAAAAACATCATATCTGAACTCACAAATGTATCAAAGGTGGCAATACTTAATGGATAAGCATCACAAAGGATCACTACCTTAAAGTCACACTCCATTATAGCCGTGGAGTAGAGTATCTATGTACCAATATCAATAAGCAGTATTGATAATGGTATCAATAAAATTCTAAAGATACCGAACCATACTAACTACACAATATAAAGTTAACTAAAAGTGCTTAACCTCTGTATTTAGCATCATGCAGTTCACACTCTTAAGAGTGTTTCCTGACATCATTGACCCTAAGGCTGATAATCCAAATGTGCTCACTTCACGCCCCCCGAGACCAATTTGAATTCATCCAACTAGTTGAACTTTGGAAAGTTCAATTAACTTTTGCGCTTCGGAAAGAGACGTGTGGCCACGGGGATTTGAAGGGAAAGTGCTGTTGTTGGCGAGCACCTCAGAGCCTCCTCATCCTGCTGGATCTCCATGGTGAATGGCGAAACGGACAGGGAGGGGAAAAGATGTTGGCAGATTCTGACACCCCTTGGCAAAGTTCACATTTCGAACAAAGTTGGTCTTGCCATCTTTTGACACCGAGACAATAGAGTTGTCAGCTTAGTTTAAAAAAAGACTATCTAAATTGATCCCTCAACTTCTCTCTTTAATAGAAAGATCTCACCGTCGCATGGGGAAAAGACAGGAAAAAAAGAGGAGAGGGAAGGCGCGAGAAAGGGACTGATTAAATTGTCTTCATTTACTTAACTGGCTGCTAATATTTCAATTAGAGCAACTGGAGGCAGTGACACTGTAGGGTTAAAAATGGAACAAGGGGAGAATTAGTCCAACTGATTAATAGGAGGAAATGAAGACTTCCGCGCACACAGGAGACATCCCTCTGGCGCCGTTCATCACCACCCTCTCCGCATTCACGTCATTCAATTTACTGCTAAAAAAAGACCCTTTATCCCCATTCACTGTGCATTCTGCAGCTCTTGCAGTGCAGAGAGTTTTGTGTTACGCGAGAAGTGTCTGTGCAAAGGTACGGAGCTCAGGCAGCTGGCAGCAGGGGCCGAGCTGAGGCTGGATTTGACAGAAAACACATTGGAGACTTCCTCTCCCCTCCTCTGCCTTTTCCCATTACCATAAACCCACTCACTCATGATAACCATTAATGTAGCGTCTTATTAAAAAGCTATCAATACAGCTGCTGCCAGTGCACTAATGGCCAGGAATCCCTCTCAGTTAAATCTCGACTTTGGTCTCCACTCCGGACTAATGAGAGCCATCGCTCAGCATCTCTTTGGGCTAAATCACCTTTATTTGTATCTGCTTTCTCGTGCTGTTGGCAATTTATAGAACCGAGTGCAATGAGGGATGCATTACAGCAAGGCCTGGGGGGCTGGGGCTCGGGGATGGGGATGGGAGGAGGTGTAATGGTAGTAGTACTGGGTTGAGGGGTAGGGGATTTGGGCAAGCAAGGGAAGCCATGCTTACCTGGGCCATTTTGGTATGTTGTGCTAGGGACCGCGGTGAGCCGTTAATTGTTCAATGTTGGAGCTCTGGCAATAAAAAGGGTCCCGCTGCTGCTGCCACTGATGAGGCATTGTTGTCTGGGAAAGTTTATCTCCAACGCCGAGTCACAGGGAGGGCACGTTTGATGCAGGAGCGCCACAGGAGTTTGCCCTTCTAACTCAGGGGAAGAATTGAACATTGCTCTATCAATCAGGGCATTTTACAGCTCGGGCCTCCCAGCCGTGAGAAATGCGGGGGAGTGTTTACACTGCTGTTTACTGTCCGGGATCTAAAGCAAACACTCTGTATAGTTTGGGAGGAGGAGTCAGTATGACAAAGGTACAGTGTGCTGCATAGCCATGCCACAATGCAAATAAGGAAAATCATGTCATTTGTTTTTAAAATATGAGTATATTTTAAAAACATTATACACATAATAGTTATAAATCATGTCCTCCACTCAGCCTTGCATTCAGCTCGGTTGAAACAAATGGGCTTGTTATATAGCAAAAGGAAAACCAAGATCTCATACAAAAATTATTACAACTGATTTTGAAACAGAATAATCTGTAACAACTCTGCACATTGGCGCTGCATTGATTTTTTATTATTTTTTTTTTAACGTTAGGGAAGATTTGCTGAACACATATGCTCTTTTTCATCAACACCCTGCTTCACACTCATTATGTTCCACATGTACACACCTGAGACCTGTCAAGTACAACAACAGTCCTGGCCACTGGAGCTGGTGAGTGTTTAGGTGCCTTGGTCAAGGACTGCTACATGTCAGTTGAGGGATGAGAGATTGGTGTCCAGTCACTTCACCCTCCGAGATATTCCCAGCTGGTCTGGGGATTTGAACCAGCAACCTTCATTTCACAAGCGCGCCTCTCTAATCTTCAGGCTACGACCAGTAAAAAAACATTTTAGGTGAGATAAGATACAAAGTAAAGAGCAGATAGAAGAACATCATTCAACACAAATATGTAACAATGGACCGTCCTCACTGAATTAAAGGAATAGGCCACTAAACGTAAATCTCTCCATATATTGTGTCATTTATCCTGAGGAGGCCCTGATGGACGGTAGCAACCTCATCCTCCTTTTGCCGTTAGCTATAGTGTGGCGGTGTCCCAAAGGCAGATGCGAGGCAGAGAGGCAGAGAGCCTCGTGAAAACGACGTGGTAAGTACTTCTATTGTTTTGACTGCTGAAAATGTAACTCTGACTGTTCCTTTTGACACCTTTTTACACCAATTTTGACATTTCATTTACTGATGAGGGTTCATCATGCAGCCTCTGTGCATCGCTAACAAACCTGCCGTTGCCACCATTTGATAATACAAGGTATAGCACATTTCATGATTAATTTAAGCAGTTGAATACATGATAAAAGTTGAAACCTTAAATTACAGGCCAGTAATTACACAGCAAGGATTAAAGAATTAATAAGTAATGACTGGTAATGTGTAAGTAAGTTCTGTTAATGGCAAATCTATTGACAAATCATTCTTTATTTCTGTTGCCATCATCATCATCTTCACTGTTGTTATCCACCACCACCATAACAGCAATGCACTACAAAGGCCTAGCACTCAACAGATGCATAGCCTAAGTAGCAGTGCTCTACAAAGGACTATTTCACCACAGAGATCTGAACTCCATCGAGGCGTCTCTCTTTGAAATGTCCCCTACTGTCACCTCTGTCAATAAGTAAAAAGCTAAACAGCTACGGTATACATGACAAAGGCTCTGGCTGGCAGCAAAGGTAACCAAGGGCAGAGTGCCATTTAATATTTATGATGCAAGTCGACTCATTGAAATCACCTATTCATTAGTGCCTCAATATAGCCAGAGTCACGACCATGCACCGAGGAAGTGGGGTAAAGGGAGATGTATGTGTGGGTTTTTGATACCCTTGTAATAACCATCACCAAACAAGGCCAATAACTGCTTTTATGTTATAGCCATCATAATCATCGTCAGTCTGGGAGGCGTCTCAGCCTTAACCGCCAGAGAGGCCCGGCTGCCAAGAGTGCTAGTAATATAAATGCACTTTGAAGAATGGAGGGCATGGCATGCTCCTGGATAGATGCCAGCTACACATCCAAAGCTGCAAAATCACAGCCACGCTGACTCAGGCGATGACACTACCCCCCCACCCCTCCAACTCGCCTGTACTGTGCAAGTAGAGCTCGGGTGTCTCTGATGCATTATTTAAAAGGTACAAACAAATTATGCCACTCGGCTTAGAAGTTAAATGCAAGAAGCTGAAAAAAAGGAATGCCTTGTTTTAAGGGACACTGGTAGCAAATCCATTGCCAAACCACAAATCCCACTGAATGGGTGCTGGGTGTCAACTGCTGCATGCACTGGGGGGCAGCATTGCTATGCATGGGTGGCTAACTTTATGCTTAAAGACTTAAATTAACTGTGCTGGCTAGGAACTCCTGCAAAATTAGCAATCTATCAGTCACAACGCATTAAGGCTACAGATGTGCAGATGTGAGGAGGGGGGAGAAAAAAAACGTGTCTCTGAAGACTGAGCTGACATTGTGATCCACCCAACTGAGATGTGCCTCTAAGTAGCTTCCCTGGTTTGTCCTCGGCGTGCTACAGTGCACTCATAAGAGGGTTTGATTCATTACTGCATAACAAGTGGATGAGAATGTGAGAGCTGCTAGCAGCGGTAGCAGGCACTCATTAACGCTGATGTGAACAGTCTGCTTACAAAGAGGAAAGAGAGAGTAAGATAAGTTCAAATTTGAGACAGGTCTCCTCTTGATGTATAGCTAATGATAGACTGCGTGTGACGCACAGGAGCACAATAAGCATGTAGGTAATATAATCATCCCAAACTATGCTAAAGTACAATATTTGAATTCAGAAATGTTTCCCAATTCCCCCCGTCCCCTCCCTTCGTCTTTGGCGCCTCACGAAACAACATCATTTCAACTAGCTCATCTTTTTTACTCAGCCCAGCTCATCGTTAGGCAAGCGCAACTTTCGATAAATTCACTCTTTTGTTGATTATCGATATAGGAGAAACCACCAAGGAAGAACAGGGTCTACTCTGCGTCGGGGAACCAGCATCTGATGCGCTTTATCGCCCCTAAAAAGCTGGAAGACTATTCCCAGATGGATGTTTTTTGGCGATGCATGCGGATGAGGCAGATCTGAATGTGCCCTGCGAGTGTCGTTGCGCCCAGTAAATGTCACAGAAGTCGAGGATATATGGCCGCCACGCAGAGCTGCATTAAAGCAGACACTGCTGCAAATTTACTGGACATCAGTGGCAAATTGACTGTCAAAAATTACCATTGTCATTTACTGTCATTATCCTTAGAAATTACTGCTTTGGATTTATGCTCACAGACAGATATATATGCGGCCGCCTGTGTGTGTCTGTGTCTGTGAAAGGGAGAAAAAGAGCGAATGTGAGAATGGTAAAAGGATGAAAGTGGTAGATTAAGTGAGGGAGGAGTGAAAGAGAGTTGGGTGTATGTCTGCGTGTGTGTGTACGCTCACAATTCAGTAACCCTGTGCATGTTTGAGTGTGTCTGAACAGTGCAACACTCACATCTCACATCGCTCCAGGTTTGCATCCCTCCGACTGTAGGTCAGAAAGTGACATTGTGCTTTTATGGCTGCTCTCCATGGTGCTTCACATAAGCCCTAAAATGACTAAATCCCTCAGCCGGTGTCCCTGACCCCCAGCATCCCTGTTAGTGCTGCTGCATTCACACTCTTTGATGTGACCCTGAATTGGAACCGGTCATTAGGCTCATTCCGGGGATTGATACTGCCGCTGCTATTCACATGCCTCTAGGTCTGCAGAGCTCCGCGTTCGGCTGTTGTGTCTGTTTGCCTATCTCTCTCTTCTTCTCTCCAACTCTGAATTGGGTGGAATCAGAGGAGGAATAACCTTGACAAAAAAAAAAAAAAAAAGAAAAAAAGAAGCTCTCCTCTTCATACTATGTTTGAGCTGGAGCTAAAAAAAAAAAAACCCTCCTCAAGCTACATCTCAACGAAATGTCAGGAGAAAATGTCCAGCTGTCATCCACTCACGTCCCCGAAGACAAAAGCGGCCATCTTACGTCTCGAAAAAAAATAAATAACATGATTATACATGCTGGGAGTGAAACGCGTTGAATGCAGACGGCAGATGAAATGGCTTGTATAACAGTTTTATTATAGACAAGCAAAAAACCTCCCACTGTAGGTCGCATCATACATGACATGAGGGGATAAAAAAAATAGCAAATCTTCCAAGAACGAATTGTCAGTTACAGTAGAAAAACTTGCTAATGGTGTTATTCACATGCTTGTGTCCATGCTAACAGTCATAGGAGCACACACCTGTCCTTCACGTGTTGTGTGTGTCCTAGACCACTTAGATTAAATTGCAGTCCACTGAGTGATTGAGCTTTCCAGTCACATCTAATGCATCTACAAATACTTCCATACTTGAATCTGTCAGTTGACACATGGAGCCTCACTGTGTCCGCAATGGCTAAGGAACTTTAAAAATGATGGGGTAATAAATTATCACGTGAGGAAAATGCACAATGAATTAATATGAAGAACATGAAGAATTATTATTATTACTTATTATTACTTTTCCTTTTTTTCCTTGGCTGATAATTGAATTTAATTATTCAGGGTCTGTCGTTTTAATATGTTTTCCTCATTTCCTCGGAAATTGATTATGTATAGCAATCTTCTCTTTTTAGCATCTCCATATCTGTTGGCATGGTGGAGTCGCTCAGGTGAATGACGCCTGTTTTATATATGGGTTGGACATACATACACTATATGGCCAAAAGTCAGCGGACACCCCTACTAATTATTGAGTTCAGGTGTTTCAGCCACACCCATTGTTAACAGGTACATAAAATCCAGCACATAGCCATGAAATCTCCATAGACAAACATTTAGAATGGGTGGTAAAGAGCTCAGTGACTTTAAACGTGGCACTGTCATAGGATGCCACCTTTGCCACAAGTCAGTTCGTGAAATTTCTGCCCTACTAGATGTGCCCCGGTCAACTGTAAGTGCTATTATTGTAAAGTGGAAGCGCCTAGGAGCAACAGCTCAGCCACAAAGTGGTAGACCAATGAGTGCTGAAGTGCGTAGCGCATAAAAATCGCCAATCATCTGTTGCAGCACTCACTACAGAGTCCCAAACTGCCTCTGGAAGCAACATCAGCACAAGAACTATGCGTTGGGAGCATCATGAAATGGGTTTCCATGGCCGAGCAGCTGCACGCAAGCCTCACGTCA
>OOFE01050460.1:11855-37163 GCA_900323365.1 Monocentris japonica
TGCCATGTGATTTCCTACATTTCCCAGAATGCCTTTAAACAACCCCCAGAGAATGGGTGTGAATTTGTTGCTGCATTCAAGTCATGTTGGACAAAGTGGAAAGATTTCCTATTGCTCCGACCTGGAAGCGTTCACGCATTCAACTAGTTGGGAAGCCCTTGGCTAATGCTAGTTAGCGCCATAGCAACAACTCTTTAACAAGTTGCTTTGTCAACCAAACAAACTGCAGCAGGTATTTCTAGTTAATCATAAACAGAGTTGATTGTGCCAAAGTTGTGCAGTATATTCTGTTTTACAGTCCCTTTGAGTTAACCCATTTCCCCTGGGCTGTGTGGCTAAATCCCAGTTTCCCTTCTCAATCTTCAGCGCAAAACATTCAAAATGATGGTTCTTTGAGACAGTCAATTATTTGTGAAATTATACTGTTTTGGTGAATGGCAGTAATTTGGAAAACAGATTTTCTCAAAACATATATTTCTGAAACTATCAGCAATGTTGACGCTGATGGTTCTTTTTCAAGAGTTAGTTTAGCATCTAGATACGGGAGGTTGATTTGAGATTCCTTTTATGTTGTTTATCTAAAGGTTTTTGCTGTTCACTGAGCTGTAGCTGATTTTGAGAACAAATGATAAGCCTGATGAGTATGTACTATGTTAGTCTGAGTATAAATATGCTACAGATCATTTTCAATAATTACAGATTACTTATTGTTCAGGCCACACCCTTTACTGATTGTATCCAAACTACGAATACAGATGTAAACATGTTTCCGGATTGAACAGATACCTATACAAGTTGTGCTGCCTCTGCATAGCCCTAATCCATACTGAACAATCACTACACACTGTCATTTCATGTCTGACAATAAAAGAACAGTGATACTCCTAGAGGAAAGATGGTGGTTATGCCAAACATTAGTCCAACTCTAACAAGAAGCAGGATTGTCCCACCCAGTTTTCCTGCAGGCCAAGAGACATGATACACCAGCCAAACAAGCTCTGTGTGCGTCACAAAAATCAGTGTCATATTTCCTTTGAAAAAAGGCAAGAATATAGGCGCACCTTAGACCTTGTTTGGTCCGCTTTCATAAGACCAAGCTACCATACCATGACAAACCATAAGAGGCTACCATTTGCTAACATTTGTGAAACATTCACCCTTCCCATGACTGACAGAAAACTGCCATATATGAGAGATGAATTAGCTTGCTTTACATACCTTGTCATTTATGACTCAAGCGCCTGGATCCCAGTGTATGGCAGGTGAGAGATCCAATAGCAACAATTTTGCTTACCTGAGGAAAAAAAGACCAATATAAAAGACAAGCTGAGCAAAACATCCTTGTAACCTGTTGTAATTATCATTTTTGTCAAGATCTTGATTACAAATCTGACAGTACACATCCCAACTCCTCCTCCTTCTATTGCCCAAACCCTGTTTTGAAAATACAAATTCTACCCACATCTCAACAATCAGAAAATTTATGGAATGATCTTGCAATAGATGATTAAGAGACATGAATTTTGTGCTCACTATAATATACTTTTTCAGTTCTTATTGGAGGCATCATCCCTCAATAATTTGAGGCCTTCTGCAGCATTCAAGATGTGGCATTTGTGGAGCTCAGATTATTCACAACAATGTGACAAATGATCATCAGTTTTAAATGCTGTGCAGAGTTAAATTAAATGAGGGTAAATGTGGGTGGAAAAGTTTGCTTTTGCAATGTTGTCTTCCGTAGCAAAAGCAATCATTACACCATACATTCTAATGTGCAGAGATGGTTTTTATTTTCTGAAAAGTGACTTATGTTCCTGGCTAAGTGAAAAGTTATCCAGCTTGTCTGAAGGACATGTTGTTACCTGAAAAAAAAAAAAGAGTCAAGCCTGGAAATGGGACATCATCATTCTTCTCAGGTCAGAGCACAACACACCATTATTGTCTGTGTATGCCTGGCAAAGCATTTGCCTTGCCAGCTGATCTGAGACAGAGTCAGCTAAAGGATAGGATCATCCCTCGACTGTCCCCATCCAGCACAATAGAGCCACAGTGCAGAAGAGAAGGAGGGAGGGAAGGAGTGAGTGAGAGAGCGAGAGAAAGATTTTACTTTTTCACAAGCTCTCTCAATCAGCTGCAAACACATTGGACTGCATCATTGACACGCATTAGTTTCCGCTCCACTTCCTCCTGGGGGCCTTTATCCTCATCTCATCTCATGTATTTAGGATACTGAATCTTAGCACACAAAGATGGAGAACCCTCTCTCACACACTGGCACAAATAGAGGCAAACATCAGTTTTCAAATTGGGGGTGTTGTTGGGGCTTTTTCCTCTCTTGCAAATACAGTCATGCTTGAGAGTTTGTTTGGTCAATATTTCATAAATTACAGAGGGATGACGGGATGAAACTGATGAAATCCTGATGAAATCTCAAATCTCAAGATATCCCAAATAAAGAACATGCACAAATACATAAAATACTTTCATTGTATATTCAACAAAACTGGTTGGCTGGAACTCAGATATCCCTGTGTGCAAAAATATGTGAACTCCTTCAATCAATATCTTCAGTCCTTTCGCAGTGATGACTTGGAATACATGTCTCCTACAGTCGCTGATCAGTCTCTTCATCTTCCTTGAGGGATTTTCTCCCACTCCTCCTTACAGAACTCGACCAACTCAATGACGTTTGAGGTCTCACATGAACCGCTTCAGGTCCTGACAGCATCTCAGTTGGATTTACATCAGGACTTTGACTTGGCCAATTCAAAACACTAAACTTCTTCCTGAGCCATTCCTTGGTAGATTTGCTTGAATGCTGAGGATCATTGTCTTGTTGAACAGCCACTTTCAGCCCAGCTTCAGCTCTCAGACTGATGGCCTGACTTTCCGTTCATGAATTCTCTGGTTTCCCTTAGAATTCATGGTTCCCTTAATGATGTTGAGTTGTTCAGGTCCAGACCATGACACTCCCACCACCATGCTTGACCATAGGGAGAAGGTTATTTTTGATTGCATGGACTCATCTGTCCAGAGAACAGACTTTCAGAAATCTTCAGGTTTGACCAGGTGTCTCTGGCAAACTGAAAATGGGCAGCTTTGTTCTTTTTAGACAGTAGAAGTTTCTTCCTGGAAATCAGTGACATCATCATTATATTACCAGCCTACTTTGTTTTGAAAATGAATGCTTTAGCCTCAGCAGAGTGTGGCAGATAGTTAAAAGGTGGTGAACAGAATAAGTTGTGATTTCTTTCAAATCATGTGGTAACTTTTTATACCACTTTATAGACCCCCTTCTACTGTTAGTAATCAGTGATGACGCATTTGTGGATGCAGCGTAAGTGGAGGCAGAAACAGGTAAACGAGACGCTAGACAATAAAAATATAAAATAAAGTGAGTGCTACATAGACTATATAGACGTGAATTGGCTAGCGTCTCCTCCGTCCAATCAGCCCTTTTGATAGCCTGCAGCCACAAACGTCTCCTTGCATTAAAAGCTCCTTACATTTGGAATTCTCTAAAATTAAGGTCTTTCTGTTGAGTTTTCCTATTAGTGCACCCGACAGCACAGCAAGACGCCATATCGATATCAGATTCAGAATGCTAGTGTTGTCTGTTGTCTCTCTGTTTGTCGCTACTAGTATTGTCTCATTTTCTGCCTCCAAGAAGCGCGCACATATGAGTAATGTATGGTGCTGACATATTCTGAGAAGGGGTCTATATGAGAGTCATTCCTCCAAATAAAATTGCGAGTCGAGTTGGGAATGGCCGTTGTTGTTAAACGTGCTTATCTTCTGGTTCATTCTCTTTCGCTCCCCTTGACCTAAACTCCCTTTGGCTGCTCAGACTTCAGCCTTGGTGAGTCTACGACCATGTCACACTATAGGAGCCAGACCAGATGCGGTCCGACAAACTCAAACCCGTTTGGCAGACACAAAAGGATTTATTTCCAAAGGGCCGGCATCGGCAGTCTCCGTTTACACAACAGGATAATCTGACTAACTGTTCAGCCTGAGTGCCCCCTCCCCAACCCAGACAGCCAGGATGGTCCAGTCAGGCTTAGAATCAGTGTTAAAGCATCTAGTTTGACCGAGACTTTAGACAACTTGACAGCAATAAAAAAAAGAGGATCAGCCAGAGACACAACTCACAAAGAACAATATTCTACAGAGTCTGCAAATGCAAATGTAGCATATAGATTACATCATGTAGGCTGATCTATGCATGGGATCCTGAGAGCCTATTTGTCCTGGTCAAAGATAAGCACCTGCTCTTGGAAATAATGTCAAAATCCTTCATGCCTAACCTGGGAAAGAAAAACAGGATTATATACACTAGCGGATGCAGAAGGCATGGGTGATGTAGCCTACAGTCAGTGTACTGCTTGTGCAGAGCATACTCCCAGGTAGTTTCTCATTGAAGCACTGGGCACCCAACTGTCGGAAGGATTTGGCTTTATGAACATATCTGTTGACTGACGGCGAGAGAGAATGAGACAGAGAGACAGATGTTCTCTAAGCGGGTCACAGAAGCAGGGAAAGCATTAGGGAGAAACAGAATGCACAGATGTATGTTACAACTGACAGACCAACTTGCCAAATGTTAAACAAAGTGACACTTATTATATTTATATTTAGCCCAAACACAGACCCGCAATGTCAATTGTAATATTTGGACTGGCTAAAAAAAATAAATAAATAAATAAAAAAGTCAGAATCACAGAAGGAAATAGCTTTTGTTTAAACTGATCTACCTTCAGCGCACTGAATCAACTCGTTCACATAGACAGTGAAAGTGAAGAACGCTCAGCATGAGTGAGTTAATTCAGTGGAATAATCTCTTGTGGTAAAACAAACACTACAAAACATCCCAGCAGATCATTGCCAGATTCAGATTCAACTGTAATTCACTGCCTCCATTCCTCCAGACCATTCAAGTTTTTGGTCTGACAGTATTACAAAGACTACGCATCGGCTAAAGCAACCGTGGTGGCAAATCAACACAAAACAACCATATTATATTATTATTTTCATATTCCTGACCTGGAATATGTCCAGTATGGGATAATTACCCATAAACAAAATGGATACGATGCTTTCTCTTTGCATTTTGACATTTCATTTTGCCAGCCCAGTATATCATTTTTAATCAGGCTCTTCTCTCACTGTAGTATGAGCTAGCATTCGCTAACTTGCTACTGGAACATTAGCTGACTATTATCCTGATCTGATTATTGCTACTTGAGTGAAGCAACTACTACATAAAGCTAAAAGTCTAGGTCACACTACACAAGTAGTTACGGCTAACTTCTTATTGCTGTTTCATTTTGCAAGCCCAGTAACTCATATTTTTTCAGACATTAAGGTCTTAATCTAGTATATGCTAATGGCAATGCAACATTAGCTGTTGTACTTCCATCAGATTATTGAGGCTATGTTTCAAACAGTCTCTCCGTTCAGTTTGTGTCGGCACACCACGACTCGAAGGAGCACAGCTGTGCTGCATCATAGATGTGATGAATTATGGTCATTGTAGTTCACTAACATGCTTTTGACACTTGGAAGCATTAAATCTTGATTGTTTGGAAACCATTATTTGGAATCTAAATGCCATGGATTCATTCCATGCATTACAGCACCTGAAATGAATCCAAAACTAAAAATTACTTGCAAGCTGTTAATGTACCTGGACGGGCCATCCATTAACACTTTATGGGAAACACTGAATCCACATATGCAATTACAAATTAATTGAAAGAGAAATCTTTGGTTATCGTTGGAATAATGTCACTTCATTTCATAATTTGAATCATTGGAACAATTTTATTTAGCAAGTCTGCTTGTCAGTTTTTATATCCTTTTAAATCCTCCTTCACATAACAGACGGTGCCAACAAGTGGCACAATTTATATTTTCTGTGCCCACACTTGCTCCAGATTGTCTCTGTGAGTGTCTCTGTGTTTGTACTGTGAAATTTTATAATTTGTCAATATTTCTCTGCACAAATGTCACCAAGCCAAATAATGTATTACTTTATTGAGCCCCATAGGCAAATTCTTTTTTCATAGTGCAAGATCCGTTACTAAAGGTAGGGATTCAGCAACTTGCTCAACTTCCACAGGGCAGATGTTTGCTGACATAGGCCTTGAACCCAGGTTGTCTGTTTGTCTGACTGAAGGATGTTCTGTAACCACTTGGCTACCATACCACAGCCAAATTCCTGGACATTTACTGTACTTTGCAATTTAATTGATTCCTATTTTAATCATTTGGAGATATTTGAAGTCTCTGAGGAATCTTCAAGTTTAGGGATGCAATGGTATGAGATTTTGATGGTATGATTAGACTATACGGTACAGTATTGATTATTACGCAGAAATTTATTTTTATGACAAAGTACACGGTAAAGCAAATTATCATTTTAGAATTCAAGGTTTTATTTCAATTTTTCCACATTTCTTTGTGGATATTTCTCCTCTACATTAGGGCTGCATGATTATCACAAAAATTAGCACGGCCGATTAATTGCCTTGATATTGTAATTGCTGTATAAACTGTATAAACAACCAAAACAAAATCAAGCCGATAACGGATGTGTAGTGATGCAAACTTGCTGCTCCTCCTGCAGCCCCAGAGAGACAGTACGTCTCTCAATCCTTGCCCAACCTCCCCTGTATGATCTTGGGGAAAGTATGCTGTTTGCAGGCATCTGCTTTTCAGAGTAAAATCATCATCAACATAATGAACAGTTAGGCTCAGATATGGTTCCATAGCTCTACTCGACCACAAATCAGTTGTGGTCGCACAGTGTGCCACTTGTTTTAGTTCCATCTCGATTTCTCTCTGACTTTTGGAATAAAGTGAAGGGAGCAACTTGGGAAAAATGATTGCGGGAGGGGATCATGTATCTCTTATCCAGGGTGTCGAGCATTCTTTTAAAACCTTCATTGTGCACAGTGTTTTATCAGAGCCATGTCTTTTGCTAAATAAAATATGATGTTATCCGTTATCTCCGTTTGCCTTCGACAGCTTGCTGGATACGGGGATGTGTTATAGAGTGAACCAGTAATGGTTGTCTGTGTCGCAGGCCTAACGTTACTGGGACTTGGTGTTGCTTGCTTAGCCTTTATGCACTCCTCGTACTGGACCTTGTGGGTTTTTTTAAAATCATCATCATCATCATCGGAGCATTTGGAGCCACGCTATAGTCTAAAAAAAATAGATTGGGACTAGTGTTAATGAAAGTCATTCTTTGCAGATAGATGGACACATTGTGGACTTTGTATATACACACATCATATCATAATATAAATATCATTCTTGTAGTGCGATGAAGAGCATAATGAAACATGACCTCACTGCAACTGTCAGAGGTCATAGTAAAGCATAATGTTTTCTTTGCACACACCTCCGAAACAACAGTGACCAAGCTAGCGCCTTGGCTATCGCTACAGAAAGATGGCTTCACCACAAGTAAAGATGGCTGAGGCTGCTACAGAAAGACTTTCTTTACCATCTCCACCCCAACAAACCACTAAGAATGGGAAAATGCCAACAATTAAATTACATAAAGTTACATAGTGCAGGTTTAATAACACAATATATGCAGTTATAAACATAGACAAATAATAGATGTGTTGAAAAGTAACACAAATGTATGTAATTCCAGAGAAGACAAAAAAAAAATGTTTTAAAAATGTAGGTTTTTAACACCTTAATGGAAACATACGACAGCACTAAGGCTCTCTGAACGCTTGGTTCTGGTGTAATACAACTTGAGGGTCAGTCTAGCCTAAATATTTTCTTTCAGTGAGAGGAAAGAATCTGAAATGTAAAGTGGAGCACAAGAAAGATGCCACACTACATTCATACAGTTTGAGGAAATAATCCTCAAATTACAAATGCCTGAATGGAAAAAAATTAATTTACTAAGCCTAGGCCCCAAACAGTGCCAGTTCTCAGAATGTAGGCCTCCTACAACGAACAGGTAGCATCTGATCTGTCCTGCTCTTGTCTTTGTTTATATCGTCTTATTACAGTTAGCAAGGACGCTTTTAAAAGGGCCCCCAGATATCCATACTGCATCTATTCTATCACATCGTATTCACAATCATCAAACTAATGGTTCAAATTTGAGGGCAGGAGAAGCCTAGTCAATATTTCAACCAGCAAGCAGGCAGACTTTGAGCTACCCAAATATGCCTGCAGTGGTTAAAAGACTAGCCTGGCAACATAAAGCAGTCTCTCCTGTCAGTTTCAAGAGCTAGTTCAGCTCGGTCAAGTTTGTGCTTTGATGACCGCCTAGTTTGAGTCAGATATCTACAGTGCAGATACTTATAAGTGTCAATCTCGATATAAATCAATTTATTCTGTTGGTTTTATAGCCTGATAACTATTACCACAAGCTGGGTAAGGTCCAAACTAGTGGCATAATATGACAGCTTTTTTTCTTCCTTATGTTAAAACGACCAAACGTTAGACAGGTGGAATGCTGTGGTAAAAATTAACCACGGGCATGTTGTTGTTTTCATCTGAAAGGTAATTGGTTCATGGTTTCCTAAAATGTCCCTTGGCTGTTTCTCTTTATAATACCCATCAATGGGAGCATTAGCAAACACTGTCGGGCATGGAGCTGGCTACTCGCCGCACTAAAATTCCTGAAATTAAACCCAGAGATTACCTCCCAGCCTATCTCAAGTCTTAACAAGATTAAATTATATTGGAGTTAACTGGGCAGGGTAATCTGATTAGTGAACGGGAGAGAAAATGAAAATGCCGAGATGTAGAGTACACACTAATCCCTCGTCCGTCGACGCGCTGAAGGTGCTCGAGCCCCAACAAAAGATGAATCCCACCGTTGCTGCTGTTGCAATGCAGCTGTGAAGACTAGCTAATCGTGGGGACGGCAGTAAAATACACCCAGACTAGCGAATTATACCTTATATTGTAATGAATTACGTGACATTGGATGTTTAGTTAATTCCGAATAGGTCAGAGCAATTTCACAATCACCGACCAAGACATCCAAGCAGCATTTCAAATGAGCAGCTGGATAGATGTGTGTTAATGTGAAGCCAACCCAAAAACACTGACGGTTGCTCGGTTCTTGTTACCTGCCTAACGCCAAATAAAATGTAACGTTACTGTACTAAAACAAAATCCCTTCCCATCGCGGCAAACTCAGTGTTGAAAGAAGATACTCCAAGGTTGGCACATAGCCTATTAACTGCTCGAAAAAAACAGTGAGAGGAACAGCATAACAATGAAAGACACTCAAGTTGGGTAGTATCAGACAGACCAGGATCCCAACGCCGCTACGCTAGCACGTAGCTAGCAGTACCGTTAGCATACTGTATGGACACCCACATAGACGAGCACTGTGCCAACAAAGCGACTTACCAAAATTACTGTCGAGTTAGTGTCTCATTTAATGCTGTCCGGTGACGCCCTGGTATTACAATCCAAAAATATGTTTAGCGCTGGGCATTAGCTGGCTTTGCCGATTTGCCTGACGGTAGTTCAAGAGGTTTGCTCGTTTTAGCAGCTAGCTACTGTTGCCCACAAGAGCACCTCGAAACTAGCCCAGTACGCACATTCTCCTCAATCAGCCGTCTTCAAAAGTTGTTTACCGTACCCGGTTGTTCTCACGCTGAAAAGTATGTTCCTTCCAAAGGTTACTTAAACAACTCGACCGAAGGTGGCGACGAACATTAAAAAAAATGCTCCTTAATTGAGAATACTTTGTGAGACCGAGCATTAAAAAGAATCCAAAATGTCCACAACACTCAGCAAGGAAATACAAAAGGCAAAAACGCGTACGACCTCCGCCAGAGCGAAATCTTCTCCTCTGAAGTGTGCCGCACCCAGATGTTTTCAGTCATAATTTCCCTTTCGCTTGATCATTTGCACAAAAAAATGCAGCTTTGGCAAAGTCGCGAGCGAAGCTACACCGGAGTTGTAAGATCACGACGAAATCGTGTTAGTGCTCTGCGATGTGTGAACCTACATGTAGGGGTAGGCTGCTGTCCACCAGAAGTCTCCTATCCAGCCACACCGAGCGACTGTGTAAAGACGGCTTTCACTTTCTGGCCGAGTCACCAAGCCACATACTGCTGCATCTCCTTCAGTCTGTTGTCTCAAATATTGTTTTTCGTCTCAGTTTAAGGTTGCAGTAAACAGTAAGGTATCCGCAACACAATGCACTGTTGTTACAAACAATATCGTTGGACTGGGCAAAATAAACAAAACCCTGATAGGTAGACTCACACATATGGAAAGATGACTTTGAATGCCCTCAAATCATCCCGACAGCTTTTATTATGTTATATTTTATTATGACAAGCAGCTCTATCTAGGCATTAAAAGGCTTTTTTAACCAACTTCAGAACTATAATTATATCTATATTTACCGCTTGAGCCAGACTGTTGGCAGGCAAAAAAAAAATCCCACAGGCAGCGAAATTTCTATTTAAAGATAGAAAAAAAAGTTGCCAATCTCCATCACGGCCCTTTCAACACAATTAATTAATTTGTTATTTTACAATTTAGCCAGCCCTGTGGTATCTGCCGTCCTGCGGCGCCCCCTGGTGGAGACATAACTTACTTGGGGATTTTTTAAATGAAGCCCCCCCCCGCACCCAGCTGCCCTGCCATACAGTCAAAATACAGTATTGGAGACATTTTCATGATGGAGATCCTCTTGATCTGCCAAGTCATCATAGTAATGCATTTTAAAAGTGCTTAAAGGTCAGTTCACTTTTGTAGGAACGTTGTTTGCTGTCATTAGTTAGGCATTAACTAGGTTTTGAATTCCAGCAGCATCTGAGGGTGAATTTTCCAGGACCCTATCTTACCTGAGTACAGTATTAAGCCTACTACATGTAGAGCCTCCACATGTAGTGTTCCACTATTTTCAAATAAAGCTTTCTGTAGCTATTATACATTACTCATTGTGTAACCACCCCAGGTGTCTAGTAATTCCAGATATCTTAACATATCAGAACATTTTCAGGGGGATATATATGCCAAGCAGCTAATTCACGCCCCAAGAAATATATCTCACACACTACACAGGTTTTGTGTACTTCTCTATAAACCTTATCCTTCAAAATCCAATACCCATAATTGATACTATAAACTCTTCTGTGGGGCTTGAATGTGCTTATTTACAGGTCTCCCATACGCACGTTCTCTCTTCCACACACACACACACACACAAGAAGTGGCTCACTCAATTTTACCTAATCAGTCCCACTTCTTGATTAACAGCACTTCAGTAGGGATGCACCTGACTCTCAAAGAGGATTGATAGCACCATACCTGACCACTTGATGGTTAATCACCAGGCCGCCTTGCCCCTTCAGACTGTAGTGGTACGGTTTCACATTTCTCACACTTCACCAAAGCAGTCTGTAAGCATGTCAGTCGCAAGAAACCAGCGTGCAAACTGCCATGTGGCACAAAACGCCACAATTTAAAAACAGGCATCAGTCATGCAATGGTAAGACAAATTAAGAGTATATCACATATCAATTTATTTGACCAATCAAAAGTGAACAAATGAGAATAATTTGTAACTTCTTCTCTACCCAAAATAAGTGCATACAAGTGAGAAGCATACATCAATATCTAGCTTTCAGTTAGCGTGAGGCTAGTAACAAGATAGTGATATCAAATGGCATTATCTATATTTCCTCTGACTTAATCAGTCCCTTGCATTGAAAGAAGGCCTCCTGGCATGGTTCCCGGCCAAGAAAGGCTCTCAGCATGTCGATCCCATCCACAGAGCCCCCAGCCTCCAGAATCACCCTCCTGTAATCTTTTCCCACCTGCAAATAAAAGGTGCATATACTGATGACGTTTTACAATGCACGTTCATTTTAGTGTTGCCAAGATTTAAACAGACTGATACAATGATCATTCAAGATGACAGATGTGCTACTTTACGTGAAGATGAATGTTCTGTGGATTGAGGCAATGCAGGCGCACCTTTGGATTCATAATGCCTTCCTTTTTGAAACGGCTGAAAAAAATGTCCATGGAGTAGACTTCACTCCATAGATAGCCATAGTACTGACCATCATATCCCCCAGCCAAGTGGCTGAAACTGGCTGTCATATTTGTACCTGTAGAGAAGAAACGTTTACTTTATTCCAAAATCATGAGTTCAAAAATACAGCAACCAGTCTTGTGTCTCCACAGTAGAAAGGTCCTAGTGGCTTGGCAATGATACACATATCTAGATGTTTATGTCTAATAAACCAAGTATGTATCTTTCCCTGTAGAAGATTGATGAACTGAAAACCATGAGTAGACACTGAGGGCAGCGCTGTCATCACACAAGTCTTTACACTTGATGTTTCTCCATTCTAGATGTACTTGTAGCACACATTTGCCTAACCATACTACTCTTCCCTTTGCTTACAGCTAACCTGGAGTAGCGGGGATTCCCAGGATGTCTTGGCAGTGCTTTGCAAACACCTCAGCTGTGTCTGCATGGGGGCTGGTGTGTAGTGACTGGTCCACTTTACTGAGAACTACCTGACGCAGGTTCATCAGCCCTGAAGAGAACACAAGACGTCTGTCAGCACATCTGGATTTCTCAATACATACGATATTTGGCAAAAGTTTACAACAAATGCAGTTGTATTTTGAGGAAACTACTGTGTCCGACCAGTGTTTGCTACTCTGGACGTAATGAGTTTGTTGAGGAGATTATCTGGGATTGGGCTGCCATCCTTGTAGTGTCCAGACATTCTCCTGAGTGGCTCCTTCTCCCAAACCCAGTTCTCCAGCATCTGAGAGGGCACCTCCACAAAATCCGTCTCCACCAGGGTCCCACTGAATTCTGAAAATGTGGTCTAATACATACAGAGGAAAAGCTTGGACTCCTCCAATTCTCATAAATATACTGCACACAATGAAACTGTTGGTAGCATACCCCCCCGGGCACCTACCTTTGAACACAGCTCATGCATGACATGACCAAACTCATGAAAGTAAGTTTCTACTTCATGGTGCTGCAGCAGAGAGGGCCAGCCTTTTCTGGGCTTGGTGAAATTAGCCACCATGGCTGCCACTGAAAGCCTGCGTTTCCCATCGGGTCCTAGGCAGCCAGGTTGGAGCCCAAAGCAGGCTGCATGTCCATACTTTCCTTCTCTGGTGGAAAGATGGCAAATGTCACGGCCACACTGGATGCATATCAAGCTCTGTCATACCCATAACGATCACTTGCAGAGACCATTAAACTATTACACAGATCTAGAGCTCTAGTCACTGATAGCTTGCATCTTTATGTCTTTGTGCAGAACTGACACTCATACACTACCTTGGATGCAAGTCCAGGTAGAACTGGCCAATCTCCTCCCCTGTCGCCGTGTCCAGGACTGAATAAAGGCTGACATTCTCATGCCAAACATGGGCGTGTTCCACCTTTGTGAAAGTGAGACCCAGCAGGTCTTGGTAGATACCCAGCAGTCCTTCTGTCACCACATCGAGCGGGAAATACTCAATTAGTTTGTCCTTGTTCACGGCAAACTTGACCTGCTCCACCTGGTTCATGTAGTAGGGCAAGTCCCAGGCATTGATCTGGCCATCAAAGTGGTAGCCTTTCATCAAGCACTCCCTCTTTTTCAGTGCGAGAATATATTTCCTCTCCTTGTCCCCGACTGGTTTCAATTTCTCATAGAATTTATCTGGAAAATATGGGCCAGGTGAGAAAACAGCTGCACACATCACACAGACAGAAACACTTCAATTTCTGCAGTCTCTTGCACAATTACAATAACATATTTGGATATGGCTTTTATGAAGTGCAGGATTTTTGTTGAACATTGTGGCAAACCAGGAGAAACATCAGCCACAGAGCCACTTCACCACCAGGCTGTTCCCCAAGGTTGTTCCCCTTTCCAAGCCACATGCTGCAGCCAGTGGGCACTAGGACCTGGACCACACCTGATGGCAATCAGGAAATCAGCAGGTCATTCCAGTTTGCAGGCAGATGGCGAATGGAGAGTCAACCAGGTAACACCTCTCCAATGTCCAGGAAGAGGCTGGTAAGAGGTTGCCAAATCAACTGAGCCCATCGAGTTATAACCCGGATAGAATTTTGCTTTGCCGAAGAACTTATTTTGTTGTGAATCTGAATCTCGTTCTCCTGGGATGCCACAATATCTAAAAAAAAAAAAAAAATCTAGTATTTGGGTGAACAAAGTTTCATTTGTTACTGCAAAGCCTTTATTAGAAGGCATGTGTTTTGAATCACAGAGAGAGTGTGTGTGTGTGGCTGGTGAGGGCAGGGGGGGGGAGTTAAAGGGTTCATACCTAGAAAGTCAGACGCATTGTTTGCATTCTTGGCCATGTTAATCGCCAACACATAGTTTGCGTGGCTGCTGTAACCCAGTAAGCTGGCAACCTTTGCCCTCAGCTCTATCAGCTGTTCAAGGAGGGCTGTGTTTACCTGAGGAAAATGTCATAGAGGAGAGGAGGATACGAGGATCCAGCAATGTGTTAAATTGGTGCATGCTAACAGGAAACATAAAAACAGTGCTTGCAGTAAAGGCGTCATTTCTTTCAACACCTCCCAAAAGTGCCGCAGCTGAAAATGCATCAACTGTGGCGCAACATAGACATGACCCGGTGTCATCATAAACTTTTATAACAAGACTCTTATTACCTCTTTACACCTGCTGTGAAAGGCTGTTTCCATCTTCCTCCTGGTCTCAGGAATATGACACCTCTTCATCAAAGGGTAGTAGTGGGGGTATTCAAGAGTCACTTTATACCGTCCATCTGCCATCTTCTCCAGCCCATTGAGATAGCTATCTGCTAGCCCACCTTTGGAGGAGGAAGCAAGTACCGTAACACCAGTGACAGAGTCAAAGCATGATGAGAATATGGGACAGTCCATCAGATTACATTTGATTCAAATAAGCTTACCCAGTTCACGCTCAGAAAAAACAAGACAAGTGTTCTCCTCATTCAGATTCTTGTTGAACTCAATAGAAAGTTCACTTATAAGTTTGGAAGTTCTCTTTATTTCCTAGGGAGAAAAAAGGGAGAAAAGGGGAGTTGACTTTCACTCAAAGTTAGTTTTCAGAATGTGACATTGAAGTATTAAAGAAACAACTCCCATGTTTCATTACCTCTTGTATATCTTTTGACAGGTGCAATCCGTTCCGCTTGCCTAATGTAACAAGTCGGTTTAAGAACCTCTTTTCATCCGGTGTAAGATTGTCCTGGTGCTTTTTCTGCCAATAAACAAACAATACAAACTAAAGCACGCCACCTTCTGAGAACACCATTGCTCAAAGCTGGCAGAGTCTTATTGACATAATTTGCGTGCGTGTGTGTTGCCGTGTTTATTCATCTGTTCATGCTCAGTGGGCCGGTCAGCCGACTCTACACCTGTCGCAACCTTTGGAAAAGTTGCTACTGTCACATGTCTGTGTTGAGCCTCAGACTGATAGTGAGGACTGTGTCAATGGCTGCAACCTCTCTCCACTAATCATTTCACGTTTGAGACATGCATGTGCATGAGAGAGATTTGATCTGATTAACAGTAGTAGCTATTAAGAAATGTTATCCCAGTAAAAATTGCGATGCTAACTGGAAAAAAAATTCTATAAATAAATCTATATATTATTTATGTGTATATATGTGCTAACCTTGCAGTTCTGGGACAGCATGCGGCATAGCGGTTCTAACTGGGATGAGCTTTGGCATAAGCTACTACTGTTCAAATCAGATCAAATTTCTCTCATGAGCTAAATATGAACCAACAGTATCAAATGAGGGTTGATGTTCAGCCAGCCTGCACCCTCAATATAAAACACTCTCCTCCTCACACATCCACGTCACGACTAGCTAGCTGCCCTCTGGCTGACATGAAACGTTAAAGATATCCTCCATCGTCCCACATTAGATTCAGTCGGCGTCAAAGCCATGTCTTTTAACGTTAGGATTGCTTTAATACCTCGCTCATGTTTGTGAACTAGAAGAACATTTTTTTTAAAATAATAATAATAATAATAATATTAGCTGTACCTGCAGCGCAATAACTCTCTTGAACACGTCTTCGCTCATACTTATCTCCACATCAAACTCAGATAATTTCTTGTCAGCCTCCGTGCTTGCTGACCGAACCTCCTTGCAAGGAGACACATGCTGGGGGAAATCCAGAACATGGCGTGATGCTAGGGGATAGAATTAACACAGAGCACACCATAAATAAATGTCATTGTGATTTGTGTACTATGGAAATGAATATCAAGAACGTACAGCAGTATAAAACTACTTACATGCATAATCCAACTTGGCATCGGCCAAGGCTTTCAGGGTGTTTTCAACAGACACCTCCTCTATATTTAGAGATCCAATGTCATCATAGACCTTCTTGATTCTCTTCATCAAGTTGTCTGTCATGGTCTTTATCTCATCTGGAGAAAGGTCCCATCTTAGTGTGTTCCTTTTGCTTCCTACCTGAGAGCAGTCTCTGGTAGGTATCAAAGACCCGTTCTGGAAGGTCATTCTCAGGCAAGGTTTAGTCACTCTGTAAAATAAAAATGGGTGCTTAGTCAATGATTCCTGGATAAATAAAGGTTAAGAAGCAATGCAAAGCCCTGGCCCAGTTGCTGATACAGTATATGAACTACTGGCACCTCTTTTATTTTATCAAAGGACTGCCTAGTATTGAATAGTATCATACTGCTGGGTATTGTCGTATTATTGTAACTCTAGTCATAACAGTGGGGTCTAATGCCTTCCCTGGCTGCAGCCAGCAGCAGAGGCACAGTTTGACATGTCAGCTTGGGGGAGCAAATGGCATGAGGAACGTGTACAATCAAGGTTAACTCTCCATTATGGATAGACACTGGCTCAATACCCAGTGGCTGTTGAATACACACTTGTTATAACACACAGAGGCATACATTACTAAGTGCATTTCATCTAATAAAACAGAAAGGAACAACGTGGCATTGTGCCCGCCAAACATTCTCCAATAAATTCTTTCTTCCTACAATTACCCACACCAGACAGTTTTCAATGCACTATGCACAATGGATGTCTTAACCTGGTGCAGAAGAAGTGGCCTCTTTTTCCGTCTGGCATAAATGTCCAATATTTTCTTTATTGACAGTTTTGTATCTGATATCACAGCATGGGAAATTAAACCATCAACAACCATAGTTTGCGGAAAATAATAATTCTACACTTGTTATCAGAATGTACTCATTATTATAGAACAATGTATTACACTGCATGTTAACTTGTTTTTTAAAAAATGTAAGCCTGCATGCATTTTTGGCTATGGCCGCTGCCTCCCTAACTTATCCTAAGAGGCAATACATTCTTCAAGGTCAGACTGGTGAGGAACTTGAAATATGAGCGTGCATTTTTGTCCCTACTAAACGGTGACCTTTTCCCATGACCGCCTTGATTGCATAGGGTTACTTAGTATGGCACTTGCAACTTTACAAAACAAGTTCATAAAAGCGTGGTGCAATTGTAAGTTATGCCAAATCATAATCAAAACTTGTTAACGGCGCTGTGCTTGGTGATCTTAAGCAAATAAGATCATATCATTCCAACATTAAGTTTGTAACATTAGCTGTGAATCAAGGCATACATTTGGTTTGTTTTGGTACCCCCTACACTGTGGCAGTCAGTCTGTCACACCGATGCTGAAATTACGACACATAGCAGCTGTTTACCGGTGTACTGAAGCATACCTGCAGAGCGTCTGGCAGACTACAACTCTTAACGACAACATGCCTGCGAGTTCATGCGCTTTTCGTGCAAAAAAAAAAAAAAAAAAAAACACAATCTCTCACTGTCCCCCTCTTACTGTTGCTTTTGACAGCCTCAGCAGGGTGTTGCGTGTGGCAAAATGCTACTTATTTCCGCTGTGAACGCGCATGCGCCGAGGATGCGCTCAATTTAACAGAAGTCCTCATGACGCGGTAGCAGAGACAGCTGGAAAAGAGCTCAGGTAGGTGGGCGGGGGGACACTGAATAGCATCCTTTCATACAATGTTATTTGCAAATTGGCTACATCGCATTCGGAGAGAGAAAATGGAGGATAGCCTCTATTTCTCCTCCCGTGCGTATTTACTGCCACCCTCTTTGACAGAGGATTGCGATTATCCAACCACACAGGCTGCACAACGCACGAGCCTGTTGTCCAGATGATGTGCAACGACAGGCTATTGGAATAACACACAAGCACCCACCAGCGTCATTTGCTACACGTATGCATAATATTATTCTAGTATTATGAAACGATATAACCTCCCGTCTCCCATCATGGGATTACATCACAGCTTCTGCATCATTGCATTTACGTGTGTCAACACAACGTACTGAGGGAGGAGTACGTCGTGCTAGTCAGACCTTTATGAACATCAAATGCATTGATTGCATCAGCACGAGATGGAAACATTGTGCTTGAGTCCCTAACTCATCATCATTTTTTCCCCATATCATCATATTGTGGTACATTGTGTTTGCCAGAACTTTATTGTTTTGAACCTGAACTAAAAGTGACATGTTTGGAACTGCCTTCATCAAGCATCGCAGTCAAAATTAAAGATCGAAAGTTCATTAATCCTGTAGACGGTGGGATTCGTGATATTTTTAATCAGAATCAGAATCTGAATTCGTCAAGTGTGTGTACACATACAAGGAATTTGACTCCGGTTTTTCCATTGCTCTCATGTACTTACATAGAAATAGACATACAGCAAAAACAAGGACAACAAAGCTGAACAAGCTAGACATAAGCATAAACATTTAACTGCTATGTACAGATGTAAAATATATATATATATAAAAACTGAAAATTGTGAATGGAGCAGTGATTAGTTATATGGAGTTATATATTAGTTAGATGGAGCAGTTATAAACAAGAATGATGCCATCATCCCAAGAGTTGTCCTGGAAACAAGAATGGCAGTTTGACTGCACCACCAGCAACCTTTTCTAGTTGTTGTTGCTGTAGCATTGATGCCAAGAGTGTACTCCCAGGAGTGCAGTTTGTGGTATACAGACGCTGGGATGACGAAGCTGTGACACAATTTAATAAACCCTTTATCAAACCTCTACCCGCGTCTATCACAGTAATAATTCTACTCTGTATTAATTAGTCTGTGAGTACCTTTCTTTTTCACGCCACACAACTTCCTGTGTCCAGCTGTTTGCAGATAAAAATGGCAATGGAGAAGCGCTTGGCATTCTCTATTGTGCAGTTCCTGCGAGATCAAACGCATTGTGGTGCTTTGAATTCAGATGAGCAGGAGAGCCTCGAAGGTAGGTCGACTCGCTGTGCACTTATACTCTTCTGAAAGTGTTTTTAAAAACACTACTCTCTCCTCCTGCTCTCTATTCTCACAATGAAATATATTCTTAGTTTATTATCCTGATCTAAAAGGAATAAGCAGTAGGCCTAATCATCAGATGGCATCACAGGAGCCTAGAAATGAGGGTATGATATTTGCACCATGGAGTTTTATATGACTGACAAGATAGTTGAAATTTCTCACTGTGCATGTGTTGTACCCAAGTTCTGACTCCCCATGATGATCTTTTTTTTCTAGACCTGAGTCTTTATGATCACACTTTTCGCTATTAGCTTCAAAACCCAGATCAGTCGTTATGTCAGCAGCCATATACCACCATATTTGAACAATTGTACTCCACAGTTGCAATACAATGTCTGGAGACCACCTTTAAGATCAGCTCCAGTGACTGCCACCTTGCTGTGCCACAGCCTCTGACAGAGATATTCCTCAATTCCCTACTAAAGGTGGGTATTTCACAGTCCACGCAAACCAGCGTTTTCATATGCTAAGCACTCTAAGCTCCTTGGCTTTTATCGACGGTGTATGTGCGCTTACTGACTCAGCTTGTAGGGCATTGGCATGTGTATAAATAAGGTGAAACCCTTTAAAGACTAAGGCTACTGCACCTATTTACAGCTGTGCAAGTCATGTGTATGCCCTTGCTCAGATTAAGCTGTAGTTGTTTGAGCATTTCTAAGAAATTGCAAATTGTAATACTATTCAGTACAGGTCCAATCATCTAATCATCATAAATGTGTGATGTGAGGTGTTTCATCTTTGGAACTGGCTTATAAATACGCCTCACCATTTACCTGCAAACCCTTGATTGGCTTGCAGGTCCTCCAAACTGAAGCATTCACTACGTTCCACATAAATGTGTTTTATTAGTCAAAAACAACACTATTAAATACCAAACCGTCACTTTTTATTCACAAGTAATTTCAGTTACAAATGCATGCTCTCTCTCGGTATTGTGTTTGCTTAGAATGACAACCTAACCGTACCAGAGACCTCCCCGTCTCCCGAGGACATAGAACGAGCAGAGCAACTCAAGAATGAAGGTAATAGTCGACATGGCTTTTAAAAAATGTAGTCGTGTCTTCATTAGCTCTGACACCTCTACCTCCTTCCACAGCATCGCTGGTAGCAGGCCTTTTGATCTTTCAGCCCAAGGTGGACTACCATATAGACAACGGTTTGTCCAACCATGCGTCTCTAAATCTTTTGACATCGGCTGAGGTGGAGGCCTTGAGTGCAGAGATCGCAGAGAAGCAATCAACAGATGCGTAGGAGCAGATTACACACGGCAGCTATGTGCTTTTAGGCAGGCGTTGATCAAATTTAAGATGATGCACTGCCTTGATAAAGCCTACAAAGTAAACCTACCAAAATTCCAGTTTCTATATTTGTAGACACTGTGCGATTAGACTCGGCTGCCCCCTACTTCCTGGACAAACGTTTTGGAACGGTCCATCTCTTTCCTCCTGCATCTCAAACCTTGTCAGACATCTTTGGTGATGACAGTAGAGCCTGACCTGCTATTAGCTATATTTGGGGTCAGTCCTCTCCAAGAACCTGATGTATTGCAAGAACATCGGTGACTCTTAGCATTCAGCCTCTGCTAAAATGAAAGCAGCCGCAACCCAGCGCTCATTTCTAAACCCCTTTTCTATGGTGTGATTCCTATATAGTTTATGTATTGTTATTCTTCAGGTATTTAGATTGTGAGTTGTCAACATTCACCATAACCCCAAACAAATTCTTGCTATTTATGTATATTGTACTTGCGTGTATGTATGTCAGTGATCTACCCAAAGTGGAGGCAAACCATATTGTATTGTTAATATCAGTGGCCCATTTTAAGAACAGGAGTGCTGATTCCTATCCTTGGCCACCTCTTTCATGATGATCCAAAAGGCAAACTAATCCCTGATGAACGCTGATGAACCCTGATAAACGAGGCCCCCTGTTGTCATTATAGGCTTTCATTATAAGCTTTGGATGAGCGAACTCTGTGTGGACAAACCAATCTTTCATTTGTAGGGAACAATCACATGAAGGAAGAGAACTACAGCTGTGCAGTGGAGTGCTATACTAAGGCCATTGATCTGGACCTGAGAAATGCTGTCTACTACTGTAATAGGTACTCACAATAGGCCGTTTTCACACTATGACATGTATTAAACACTAAACCTGTGTTGTAGGTAATGTTTATAACGTGTGCATTTTAGTATAGACAGTGCACAACCAGAGTTGAGTGGGAATGCATGTTGTGATAATAGCCAGTGAATTTGACTAGACACAGTCAATGAATCTTTTCCCCTGTGCATTATTGATATGAGTACAATTAAACAAGCCAGAGCCAAGCTTGAGCATAGAGAGACGTCTGCAAGCAGGACTGGATATGTTCTGGATTTTGCACTTTGCAGGGCTGCAGCTCACAGTAAACTGGGAAATTATACAGAGGCAACTGGTGACTGTGAGAGAGCCATAGGGATCGATCCAAGCTACAGCAAAGCGTATGGAAGGATGGGGTGAGTTAAGACTTAAAAAATAAAAGTTCATGTTTGTTTCATTAGAAATACATTATTTGTTTGGAGGTAGATGCTTGTCAGATGAGCTTTTTATGGTATTCTCTATACAGTCTGCACTATAGTATATAGGTCAGCCGAGAGTTATGTCTGCCTTCCTCTTTTGTGGCTCCAGATTGGCTTTGACTGCCATGAACAAGTATCCTGAGGCAATTTCCTACTTCAAGAAAGCTTTGGTATTAGATCCTGAGAATGATACCTATAAATCCAATCTGAAGATTGCAGAGCAGAAGCAAAGAGAAGCAACCAGCCCTGTAAGTGGAAAAGAGCTGCATGTTACTCCTTATCTTTTTCAGGATGTTAAAAAAAAAAGTTATTATGCCAGGATTGTTCTGACCTTTGTTTATTATAACCATCTGCCACAGATAGCTGCAGGATTGGGATTTGACATGGCTAGTTTAATCAACAACCCCGCCTTCATCAGCATGGTAAGAGCATGAACCCTAGCACACGCGCTCCAGACTTGAAACGCCTGCTGAAGTTAACACTGGCCTGTATTACAGGCACAATAGTGGCTAGCTCTTGCCTAATCAGCCCCACGAGTGACAACTAGCCTTGTTATTCAACCAATGTTATTGTCAAGTGGAGGGGGCATTGTCTCAGGCGGAGAATCCCGACTAGTTTCATGGTGGCACGTGGGAATGCTTACCAGGCAAAGAATGTTTTTACAGGCATGCCGATGTTTCATTACAGCAACAGAGACAATACACATTCAAATCTGACAGCTATGAATGTGTTTGGACCCACACCACTTGATAATATATTTATTCTGACAAAATGACAGAACCTAACCGGAAATGAATTGTCCTTTAAACGCATTGACGAGACAATTTCAGCTGGATTTCTGTTTGCAGGCTGCTAGCGTGATGCAGAACCAACAAGTACAGCAGCTGTGAGTGTCCTCCAGAATGCATTCAAGTTTTCAAAATCATTTTGCCGTTACGGGAACGTTCTTGGCTTGACTCGCCCTCTGTCTCTCTGTGTGGTCCAGCATGTCGGGAATGATGTCAAATGCAGTGGGGGGACCTGCAGCGGGAGTGGGTGGACTGTCAGACATCTCCAGCTTGATTGAAGCGTAAGTACAGTGTCCAATCACCAAGACCGCTCACCACATTGTCACTGGGATAGTTTCAAGTAAATTAAATGATATTATTACTTTTTTGCTGGGGGGCCCCCCTGGAACCTCCCTCGAGGACCCCTTTGAGAATGAATGCTATCTGGTCTCTCTGTCAGAGGACAACAGTTTGCCCAGCAGATCCAGCAGCAGAACCCAGAGCTGATAGAGCAGTTAAGGAACCACATCCGGAGCCGCTCCTTCAGCGGCAGCGCCGAGGAGCACTCATGATCTACTCAGGTTTTTACACCAGGTTCAGCTTCAACATTGTGTTGGCCCGCTAAAATGTGGATGCAATGTTTGATTAATGATACAATACCAGTGAATGACGTGCATTAACACGCCTTATTTTCATTTCAGTGTCAAGTTTTACCAGAGGAAAGGGCAACCATATGATGTGATTACAATCTCTACACCCATTTCTTCTCACATCACCGGCATAGCTGGAATGAAGAGACAAAGATGGGGTCGAAGGCACTTTACTGTGACTAGGGCTCTGGAGTGGAGAGGCAAGGGCATGGAGGCTAGACCTGGAAAAACAGCATCCCACACATCTAGATATCAGGGCAAACGGCAACACATATTATAAACACCACCCAATCATTAGCGAGAGCAAAGAACAACACATTCAATGTACTGACAGAACATGACAAGTAAATTTTGTTCCATTCCCCAAAAAAGATTGTGTGTTTTTCTGTGTGCTGAAAATACTGCCCTCTTTGTGTCATGAATGGAGGATCCTTCTATCTTTGTCACGGCGAGTTGAGGGCTCGTGGAGGATGCATTTCTAAAGCATTGCAGGAAACATTTCTGCTTTTTCGTCATCCAACACACATATAGGACATCAGGTCTATCTTGTTTTTTTTCAGTTCAATCTTTTTTGTATGAAAACATGCTCTACTTACAAAGACCATTCAACCCTTGAATGCGTGGGACTTTTATCACTGCTTTTAAATTAATACTGAATTTTTGAAAAAGAAAGTGTCTCATTGTATAGCAGTGTTGGCAGCCCACACAATGTTATTACTGCACTTTAGCAAACATATATGTCAATGCCATTACCCCTTTAAGACTATTTAATTGTTCATTAACTAGAAATGAAATATTCTGATTGTTCATTTTGCATGCTCTTGAATTTGACATTTGAAGTCAGATGCTTTATGGAATCAAATAATATGCTAGGGCAGCATAATGTTTTGTCTTAAATCATGTCAATAAATATGTCTTGAAATTGAGGAATTTTCTTCCCGTGAACTTGTCCTGCATACATACGCCTTTGCTTCGTGATTCTGTCTGAGTCCGCCGTCTCTTGTGTTAAATGAGGTCTTTAAATTTGAATCTTCCTTGACCACTCAGTGTTAAGAAATCTCACATCTTCCCCTACAGCACATGGGTTAGGCTGGCTGTTTCTGCAAGAGCCCTGACTGACTAGAGGAGCTGTCCACTCTCCCCATCCTCTGAAATCAGACACTGAATCTTTTTGAAAAAAAAAAAAAAAAAAAAAAAAATCAGAAAGCAAGTGTGGCTACCATGTGGGACTATTAAACATTTTGTTTGTCAAACTCCATAAAACACAGGAACATTTTCATAACCAATATTCACCAATATTAATATTTGTTATTTTTTGAAATGAGATGATTTGATTATTCCAGGTTTTGGCTAACCACATTTGGGACTTGACTTTAGCCAAGTCATGACACAGTGGTCCATTTTTACAGTAAAAATCAACCAAACCATGCCTATATTTGAAATACGCAATACTATTTAAAACTCCAGCCTTTAAAAGCCTTGGTAGTATACTTCTACCAATACATATCTAAAATAGTCTTGACTCAATAAGAAGGGATTGTGTTTTCACAGCGTTGTAGTTCCTATTTTTTCTTTGTTCTATTTTAGATCAAGGTTAGCCCCCTGACAAGATCTGGCTCATGAAGACATCTGTTACTAGTAGAGTCAAAAAGAGGCCCGAATAGCCCAAAATAGCTTCACAACAAACTGTACGCGATACAGAAAACCTGAGTGTGGACTATATGCACTGATTTGAAATGAAAAGTAGGACCATCTTGAAATATAAATTACTGTATAAACTCATTCAACGGTACATCAAAAGGATAAGATAGAGGAGCCTTAAACTTGGAAGCCGTTTTTCTTGCATTTCTCTTGACGTTCTATTGGAATTGATGAAGTAGTTTCTGTTGAAAAACCCACAATGCATACATCCTAAAATGTCATAATTCCTGTCTTAATGGTGAAGTTTGGCGTTTCT
>OOFE01050460.1:37218-60712 GCA_900323365.1 Monocentris japonica
CCCCCCCCCCCCCCCAGGATTAGAGTGGTCATGATCTTCCTCCGACATTTACTAGAGTGCTTACTTGGGATCGGGCCAAGTTTTGAGATATTTGGTTTCCATTGCGCTAATTGAACATTGCCATAAACATCCAGTGTACCTGAAAATGTACCTTAACATTCTCAGTGGTTCAACGTGACATTTTTGATAACATTAAAAGCCAACAGGGACCGTTTAAATATGCTTTTAAAAGCCACAAGATTAAACAAAGGGTTACAGTGTTTTTATTTACATTTATGCCTATTTAACATCATAATTATTTTGAAACAAAATGATTGAGGCAATACATATTAAAACATGATGACCTTAGGGTGCAAAAGAAGTGAGTGAAAGGTCAGCACAGGTGCAGAAATCCACCGTTGGTCCATTCAAATCAATAAAAATATGGGTCTAGCACTCATTGCACATATACGGGCAGACCACGCAGACTTGTGCGATGTCATCATATTCATAAGTCCTCTTCAGAAATGTATCTGTGAGCCTTAGTCCAGAGATACTCTAAAATAAAGATGAGAAAAATAGCAAGAGCCTTTCGGTTCAGTATACCATTAACAGCTTCCCCAATGCGTAAATGTGTACATTCTGAAAAGCTGAGATCGTACCTGCAAACCCTGGATGGATGACAGGAGTTTGAGAGGCAGAGAGAGGAAGGCACTAGGACCGACTTTCCCAAGCTGTCTCCCTGATACGCCACACCAGTGGATAGACCTCGTATTACACATCTCCAGCACCAGGTCCATGGTTCTTTCACTGCAATACAAACAAAGTGAGTAGAAAAGCTGATTCAAATGTTGGGTTTGGAAGACATCATTGTGGTGCAGTTCAACAATTTACTTATTTAATTGATCCAACAGTGTGGAAAGTTGCCTCATATGGGTGGCAAAGACGTTTGGACTGAAGTCTTCACCTGCAGTTAGTGATTTTACAGATGATGTCAAAGGGCTCTTCAAGGTTGACAGTGTCAGGAATCATCTCCAATGACAGCCTGATGTCCCCATAACCAGGAGCCTGGAGAACATTGGAAGATACAAATGGGATGAAACTCTTTGATTTTGGCAGTTGTATAGACATCACGGGAGAGTATCCACATACCATTCGTTGCAGCTGGCTGGTCTGTAGTCTCCCTCTTTCCCCAAGATTGGTCTTCCATACTATGTCGAGCTTGCCAATCACCGTCACACCCTTTATTACGCCAGCCTTCTCAGCAAACTCAGGCTTTGGCTTCAGGCAATACAAGTACTGTCGTGTGTCCATGGGCTGCAGGTAGGACATTTTCCCAAATGTAGACTCTCTGGCAGGGAACAAAGTTGACAGTAAAAAAAAAAAAAAAAATGCTGATAGTTTGGCCTTGCTGTGATTAGATAAACAAGAGTATCAGAAAAGGCCTTTACCCTTGCTCTCCACATTCCACTGTGTTGAGCTCTGTGACGTTGTACATCATGGAGGGCTCTAGCGAGACCTTTTCCATGAACATTGGTGAGGTGGTGATGTTCTGGATCTGGGCCTCCAGGAACACCTCATCTGTCTGGAATGAAGGGTCAGGGGTCATTGCTAATGTTAGCTGCTAACAACTAACTACAATAAAACCACCTCCGAGGCCAACTGAGCAACACTTCAACTTCATTATTAGGCATTTAGAGGAGGTAGGCTATTATATCGTATTGCATAGCTATTCTACATATGATGTAAGAAACATCTAACAAAATCACAAGTAGCAACCAGACTCAGTAGATGAACATGATACTGGCCCTATCTAAATTACTCAAATGCAGGGGCTTTATTAAAGTGTGCTCAGTGTACCTTGGAGGATATGGTTAGTACAGTGCTGACCAGCAGGGTATACAGTAGGGGTTGCACAACTACTGATTTTTACTGATTGACAAGTTGTTCAAAAGTAGTCTATAAAACATCAACTAGTCGCAGGAATGTTTTATTTTTAATGTGGTTATTTGTTTGCGGTGTGTCTTATCCAATCAGATAGCTATGTAATTTGTGAGAGCCTTTTAGAGGCAATCAATAACTTCTGCTCTCCAGTCAGCTTCAGCAGTTTGTTGTCTAACAGATTTAAAGTAACAAATATCAGAACAAGGCCTACTGCAGTACCTAAAATGGATACCTAATACACATTCCCCCGTAACATGGCGTTTTTGGTTGGTCAAAAATGGGTCAAACGCATCTCGATCAAAGTAAATGCATTGGTTGCCTACATACACAACACAGTAAGGGACTGCAGGAATGAAAAGAGCTGCATCTTTTCTTGTCTGTTCTCAAATATTCCAAATTCATTCATGATGTATTGTAAAAATCTGGGCAGCGCAAATCTGGTGGATTTGGTGAGATTTATTTCCTGGAAGCCAAGGATTATTTAGTATTCATGGCTTTTAACCCCAGGTTTCTGACATGCCCTGTCCAGACGATCTAAGGTTCACCTGAGGTGGTCAGGAAAGTGATACTTGCCTCATGATATTGTTCGTTATAGAGGTTGACCCAATCAGCTTCATATTAATTATTGTTTTAGAGTATATTTTGCAATCCCATAGCAACCCTTTAATCAAAACCCACAGAGGAATAGGCAATGCTATAAATGACAACATCTGGCATAATTACGGAAATTTGCTCTGAAATACAGGAGATTACCAGGAGTAACGACATCCTGGGGACACAACAGGAGAAGGAGTTATAATAACATCCAACCGAGGAGAAGTCGGAATGTTGGTATGGGAAACTTCCTGCAAAAATGTATTTATACATGTATAAAAAGATTTAAAAAGTACTATTAAAGGATATTAAAGGATAAAATTGATAGCAGTGTTCTGGGTAGTACTCATGCCATCTGGAGAGGGTTGTGTTATTTTATTCTTATCTAGGCGACTAGTTGATGCTTTGCAACCGCACCACTCAGTGGTCTTACTACCCGGTGAGTCGACTTGTCGACTTTTCAGTGCAACCTCTAGTATACAGTGAGATACAATGAGAGAGAAGCAGAGATTAGTTCATGCCTGCAATTCACAGTATGAAGATTAAGAGGGACCACAGACCATTCTGACTGGGGTTCATGTTAAATCACAGAGCTTAGCATCTCTGTTCCATGCAAAGCCATTCCAACCAATTCCTGAAACCTCAAACACAATTACATATAACCAAATCCTTTTTGTGAAATGAATGCTTGTTTGAATTATAAGATGCTTCACTTGATACTGAACAATTAAGAACCCATGTCAAATGATTGGAGTAAAAAAGTAAATTTTGTTAATTATTACTGACAATAAGACCTTAATTAATAAGGCCTGTTCCACAACACCTACAACCCTTCAACCCAAAAGAGTTGAAGTTGTCGGGACACTGAGATTCAAAAGTACTTGAGCACCATCATTTATACTTGTTATGTAATCATTCATATCTTGGGAAATAGAAACCAACAATAATTAGTGCGCTTGCTTCAGCAAAGCTTATGTTCTCGTACTTAGTTCTTTATTTTGTTTTCTTAATATTATTCTTCTTCTTCCGCTTCAAACTTCAGCGTTCAACTACTTTCACACCATTGAAGCTATCAATGCCGTTCAAACTTTGAAAAATTCTGCATAGTCTGGAATCATTATCGATTATTCAAATTTTTGACTAGACTTTTACTTTTTCTGCAATTGAATTTTATTGAAGTATAAAACAGATTTTTTGGCCCCATAGGAATGCATTATGAAAAGTTAAGTTTCACTTTCGCTTTGACAACAGCTCTGTGTCTACAAGCTACTAGATGGGGTCAGAGACTGTCAAATGTGACCCTGGCTGTCTTTCACAATGTCCAGAGACCAGAGACTCAGTTTGTGGTTTACTGTTGGATGAATTAATAGAAAACACTAAGCTGGACATGAAATATGTCTACATTTTGATTTGATGTAGGAATACAAATAATTATTACAACTACTAAATACTTTCAATATGTTTAATACTATGTTTTATATTTTTCACTACTATTACTACTACTACAGCTGTAAATGCTTCTACTTTTTCTGTTAATACTTCAACTACTACTACTACTACTACTACCATTATTACTTCTGCTAATACTTCAACTACTACTACTACTTCTACTGCAGGTATTACTAACAGCCAGGGTCACATTTGACACATTTCTCATGTGACCCTGGCTGTCTTTCACAATGTCCACAAACCACAGAGTCCAGACATATCTTTAAGCTGAAGCAAGCACACCAATTTTCTTCAGGAAATTTAACCTTTTCTAGTTTGTAACGTATACTGATAGATTTCTCTAATGATGTACATGGTTTGATCAATGCAACCCCCACCCTCCACAATTTGACACCATACCCACAAAGGTCCAATTATGCAAGCCCTGTGTAAAATGAGTTAGCAAGAGGGCATAGGGTCCAAAGAAAGAGCAAAAGCAAAATAATGGAAAGCCCATGTCAGGTACGAATACATTAAAATGAATGTAGTCAATTTGTTTTACACCGTCCTCTCTTTTATGGTCTAACCGGTATGTTAATATCTATAAATGTATTTCCATCGTTTTCCCTTTTGCTCCTTCCTAATGGCCCCAGAAAAAGACAAACTCCGCTGCACCAAAAGGATTAAGAAAAGCTAATGTTCAGCGATGAGAACAGAGAAAACAATTACCACAGAACTGAGGTCACTCTAATGGAGAAAATAACATAAAACACATAATAAAGAAATGAAGTTACATGCCAAAGATAATGACAATGAATATTTGCATTCTACTAAAAAAACAAACACTACTGGTATAAACATGAGAAGAGAAAAGCTTATTGCCTCTACCCTGGAAAAACCCTTCATCTCCAACTTCTGGGTGTGACACAAAGATGTAGCTCACAATGCCTTCCATGTATACAACAAGTATATTATATAATGCAATCACTATAAGTTTTCCAAAAAGTCAATAAGACTGTGAATCTTTTTTTTTTTTTTTTAATTTCTGTTAAGACTTTTTTTTTGGAGATACAAGGATTTTCCAGGACAACTGTCTTAAACAACTGAATATATCAGCATCCAGAGAGGTTCCTGACTATGGAGTGTAATATGATATGAAGCATGGTATGTGTGCTACAGTAAGAAGTTGCATGTCATACAATACAGTTCTTTCATTGGTAGAAAGCCATGGTGAGAGATGTGAGGGCAGATGCTGTTTATGTTGACAGCTGCACTTCATATTATATTGGTGCTAATGAGACAGGGAAAGGGGTGGAGTGTGGCTAGCTTACCTCTGCATTGTAGAACTTTGTTTTCACATCCAGTGGCTTCAAAACCTGGTTGAAAATAGATTGAAAACTGAACACTGTAGTTTTCTCACAGTGTTCCTCCATTCAACAAAAATTAGATCCAAATAAAAATGAGACAGAAGTTGGAAATCTAAGTGATATTTCAGAAGTTGTACTGGTGCTTGAAATGTGGAACAGGTTAAAAATCCTTTCACAGACTGAGGGCAGTATGACCAGCACAGGGACATAGACCGTATAGGCGGTTGCCATGGGCGCCATCCGGGGCGCCAAATCAAAAAGGAAAAAAAAAACAACTAGCGCCCCATACCAAATACGAAAATAGACATTAGCAAAATCACACATACAATCACTCACTAATAATTAAATACGGCGCCAACGTTCAAAACGCGATACGCTTACTACACACTACTAGGCAATCAAACAGAGCAGACGTATGGGAAAGTCTGTTTGTCGGGGGACGGGTGACTCGCGCAGCTCTACCTGGCAGCTGACGTAACGCCGTCAACACATCAATACAACGAGACACGACAAGTGAGAGAAATCTCACTTGCCTCACATGTCAAAAAGGACAAAACTTTCTGGTTCGCAGGGGAGAAGGGGAAGAAGCGAAGAGGAGGAAAAGAGAGGCGAAGAAAGAGGTATGACGCAAGTTTTGATATAAACGTATGTTGTCTTAAAGAAAGAAAGATAGCCTACGGGGGATGGGCGATGGCGGCTAGCTAGCGCGACACGGACAATCAGCATGATTCATAACAGGACAACTGATGAAATGGGAGGGAGTGACAGTATTAAAAATAGTGACAGACAGTCATGTTTTTTGGGTAATCCGACCGTCACTGTTGTCCAGCTTGGACCATAGCTACTTCTGCTACTGTTTGCTACCAACTTCCTCTCTTTTTGGCCCTGTTCAACAAGGCTGCAGTGATGAATCTTGATATGTTGGTAAAATGTAAATAATTTTGCACTTTCATGATTGATTGACGATTGGTAGATTACCATGACTGATATCAGCATTATCTTATCTTATTCTGACTGAATTTAAGAGAGAAACAGAAAAAATAGTGATGAAAACACCCAGTTATATATATTATATTTGTTGAGTTACATTATTTTAACTGCAAATGCCTTACTGTGTAATTCATAATATTGACATCTGCTCCATTTCTTAGATGCACTTTTTGGCCCAACTCCCCCTGCAAATCCTGAGGTGCCTGAAAAGACCCCATCAACATCTTAAACACAGCCTGCCATCTACCTCATCTGAACACCCTGGTGATAGTGCACCCAGCAGCCTAGAGGGGTGGGGCAGTCTGGAATCTCGCCTAGGGTGCCAAATGGACCAGCTTACCAAACCCACAGCTTGTGTGCTAATTGCTTTTTTGCTCTGTTGTAGACCTGTGACATTTCTCAGGCTTCTATGAAGCCTACACTTAAGTTTACCTCTGTCATCTAAATGGAGAGGTCAAGTATAACTCACCTGGAATTTGAAGAACTTCCGGAAATAGAGTTTCTCCCCATACTGAGTGGTGTAACTGACTGCACAAACTAAACTAAAGTTGGGGTGAGAGAAAAAAAAATAGTCAATCAAAGTGGAAACATACACAATATTTTCATAAATATTTTGCTTCTTTATGAGTTTAAAGTTTGTATGAAAAAGACACACATATGAGTTCCAATTTCTTTGACTTCATGGTGGATAACATCATCAATGCAGCATTCAGGTTTGAGTTCTGTTATTGCAGAGTTAGACGCTGAGAGGTTGAGCCTCTGTGAGCTGGTCTGTAGGTCAGCCTGTAGAGGATCACACAATGGGATTTTCAAGTTTGTGTAAAAGAGGACTGAAAAGTGTGGAACAGATGCTATGTTGTACAGTTGTCTTTATACAATACCTTCACTAGAATGTCCCTCACAACCTGGCTGCTGTCATTGTGCACACTTATGTAACTGGAGAAGGTCTCACCAAGGAAAATATTTCTGTTTAATGCAGAGATGTGCAAAAATCAAATCACATTCAGTAACACAAGTGTGATACAAAAAAAGAAGCACTGGCTGCTTGAATTGATCTATTTAAGATTTTGTCCAGAGATGTGACACCTATGCTGAAGCAGATGAGATACAATAATAAAACAACCCACAGGTTGAGGTCAACTATGGCCCTTTTCATCCTGCTCTAAACTGTTCACATCAATTTTGCCGTATTACCCAAAGTTCTGCGGTAACGTCAGCATCTCTCCAAGAATTAATGCCTCCGCTCCTTTAATGGTGGATGGGTCCTCCTTCATAAGTTGACCAAACAAATCCCCTATGAAGGCACACAAACATAGAAATGCACAGCCTTACACGTGACATGTTATGTGTTAATGACTTTGTATCACGTGCCACTGAAAGCTGCTGCACAAGATACTTGACAAAATGCTAGCAATGTACAACAGCCCGGCTGCACTGACACAACTACCAGTAAGTACTTCTTGAAGATCAGCTTCCTAAGCAGATAGGACAGTTTTATTTTGGGTTCATCTTATTTCCAGCCTTTTATCCAACAGGTTGGAGGTATCTTGTGCTATAATCAACTCACAGTCAGCCTTGTGAAGTTTGTATCTACATCTTTTGATATTATTATTATTATTATTATTACTACAACTATTGTAAGCTAAATCTGTGAAAGAGCCGTCTGTGCAGTAAAGCAAAGCAAAATCCAACATCATGGCATAAAAAAGGGTGGTGTTATATGTCTAACCTTAAATTCAATTAATTCATCTTTGTTTACATTGAGATAAGCCTTCGCTTTATTCACTACTCTACTGTATAAATAGTGGTCCTACTTAGAAGTGTCAAAGTGATTTATGGTTTGTGTGGAGTTCAGTTACCCACCCAGTGATCACATTGCTGTGTGCTGGGATCCACCAGAAAAACAAACACTATAAATTCAGTTCAGGCTTGACACCTAAATTTGGGAGGAGGATCTCACACAGTAAATAAATCTATGAGGCAGATGTGCGCTGGGATCATAATAAATTTCTAATCACAGATGATTTCAAAATTGATATGATATAGGCTAATTTAATTTTTTTAAGTGTTTTTTTTTAAATTAGGCTACCTGATTATACCTTGTGGTTTAATAGGAAATGTAGCTAGAGTTACGTAAATGTTAAATAAATATGGACACATAATCAAAACATAACCCCCCCCTCAAAAAAAAAAAAAAAAAACCAAACCCACACAGAAATTAGGTGTAGCTACAACCATAGCCTTTATTATTCTCACTGAGCAGTATGCCGAAATGGAGAGCTGTGTGTTGGGGTGGGAAGAGGCTTTTGGCCACAGTACAGTATGTTGTACCAATGTGATTATGGAATGGGATGAGTGATTTTGGGTTGTGACAGTCGTCACAATATCACCATAACACAATATTGAGAGGCGTACTGTGGGATTGGGAGAATGACTGTGATAACAGCAGGGTTTTTTTTGTGTTTTAATGTTTGTCTTCCCTTTCTTGTGAATCAACGTTAACATGACCACGGCTCCTGTTAAAAGAGTAAGCAACAAATGTATGATTGCATCTTAGAGTGACTAATCATCTACGTTTTGCTGAACTACACTGAACCACCAGCTAAATGTGCTGTAACAGTTTGCTTGGATTTTTTTTTTTTTTAATCTTAAAATGTTACCATGCAAGTTACCATACCAGTCACCATGCAAATTGCATTCTCAAGGACTCCTGTCATTGTTGCTTCTACAGTTGAACTTACAACACTAGACAACGTTTGTTCTATGTGGCGTGGATCAGATTTGCGTGCCCACGTCCAGGCTGAGGTGTGCTGAAGCAGAGGAGGAATGCTGCCAACAGAGGTATGTTACCAACTCACTGATGCCGATAAGAGTCTCAGTGGAGTACGGCAGAAAATGGACAGGCTTACCTGGGAGATCTCTGTCTTCACATGTCACTGGCATGTTTGTGAAGAGAGTTGGTTTTGTTAACCGCATCACTACAAAAGACAAAAAAAAAAAAAAAAAATTGGTGGTGGTTTACACAAGTGGGTCAGTCCCTCTAGTCATGTACAGTGGGGTCCAAAAGTCTGAGTCCACTACCAATAACTCTTGTTACATCATTTATCAAAAATGTAATTTTGAGTCAAATGATAGTTCTCAAACAAGCTTACATGATTTTAAAAATAATTTAATAATTACAAATATTTTTCAACAGAAGTCCTTTTTCAAAGTTAGCAGTCGCGACAATAACACAGAGGACCATATTCATTTAGTCAATATCTGGTATTAGAACAATTCACACTGTGTATTAGGAGCATACATGTGTTAGTATATCGTATAAAAAAAGATTTAAAAAATTATATTATTTTTTGATTAAATGAACAAACAAAAACAAAGTTCTTTTCACAGCTGATTCCAGGTGTGACAGTTCTGCACTAACATTACAGTGATTTAGCCTAGCTGGCTCTGAATGGATTACGTTTCATGGATTATGCTTCTCTAAACTTTGCTCCGTAAGCACAAAACAATAATCACATCCATTGACCAGGAGCAACAATGACCCACACCTCAGGCTTATTTTTAGTGAAACCAGGTTATTCCTTGCCATCCCTGCATTGGGACTGCAAGACAACCTGCTGAGTCGGACTGACTGCAATACAAAACTCAAAGGTAAAACAGGGGAGGAGGTTTGTGCTTTTATATTAACAAGAAGAGCTCAGTGCGTCTATGGTATCAAAAGGTTCTCTCTCACTCACTGTATTCACCGGGAATTTTTTCTTCAGTCATTATTTCTTTATCCAAGTGGCAGTAACCTCAGTCATAGTAAAAGACCTTTGAATAACTGCTGCTTTCCTGTCTCATATGTGTCTCAGAGCTCATAGCTGACCCCTGCAGTTTGCCTAGAGGACAAATTGTCAGTGGATACAGCAGTCAAGGGCCTGCACTTCAGCTACAGGTCATGGTATAGTGAGGACAACCTGGTGCTGAGCACACACAAAACTGTAGTGTGGCCCCCCAATGGGTCTTGGAGGCGAGGGAAAAGCTGGGAGACAGGTTCAGTACCCAGGACAGTTCCACAAACTCACCCCTGGACAGGTAATTGAGGGAAAATACCACCTAGTGCTTAAGGCTATAGCAGTGGTCCTCAAATGTGAACCTCTGGGTCCAGAGTACTGCTGATGTTCTGCTCTGCCAGGTAGTTTTCATTCTAGCTATCTAATCAGGGATTGATTAAGATCTGGGACATGTCTAACCACAGGTGAATGCAATTAACCTCCTGATAGGTTAGAAAACCAACAGTACTCTGGACCCCGAGGACCGGATTTGAGGACCACTGGGCTATAGGCTTGTGGATTTGGACACATCTGAAATGAATTTGCTAATTGCAAGCTCTACAGTTTAAATAACAGCCTACAAGGAGACAATCTCTTACTCTTTCTGGAGTCATGGCACATAGTGGCCAGACCACAGAGGAGGAACCAAGCCAAACATAAGGAAGCGCAAACTTGAAGACATCTTTGTTGAATTGCAATAGGCTTGCCTCTTTGGTTGTTCTAACACAAAATTTACTTTCTTGGTCAGCCGTGGATAGTGCATCAGAAATGACAAGTGTTTGAAAGTGCAAAAAACTTTCTTTAGTGGTTGTTCCTGTTTCACACAAGTTGAGTGTGTCAGTGTTTGTGCCTGATTATTCACTTGATGTCTTATTACAATGCATTGTTCTAACAAGTGAAATTTGGTATTTTTGGATCTCATATTGCACTTAGATGTGTACATCTGCAGGATCTGTAATGGGCATGTTTCTCTAGACTGGAATTGTATACTAATTCCCTTATCTTTAAAACTGCCCCCTGTCTGAGTGACTCATACAGTTGACAGATATAATAAGATTAATAAAGACATGTAAAACTACAGGTTTTTGTGTCATTTGTTATACCACATTGTGTTTATCTATTTTCATGACTTGGATGAAGACCAGAGCATGTTTTAGCAGCCATTTATTCAGAAATGCAGGTCATTATAAAGCCGATTTAACGTCAATTCGCCCACAAGTAGTTTTCAGAGTATTTTACCCATCAACCAACTAGCTACAGTTAGCTAGCCTCTATCAAAACAAAAACGCCACTAGCTAGCGTTGGCTATACTTAATTGATGAGTTAAGTACTCTTATAGTGCATTAATTGTATCTTTTAGTTATAGTAGTGACGGTTAATAACGACGTAAGTAGCACTATGAACCACACCTTTCGGCACGATTTGGCTGTAATGTTAACTACGTTAGCCGTCTCAGAAATATGTCAGCTGACGTTTATGTTAGCATTAGCATCTTACAACAACAAATATCACTACGGTCCACTGGGATCCCTAATAACGTGTCAGGTTAAGCTTCTAAAACAATCTCTCAAGTCATTAAACCTTATATTGTAATAAAACATAAAATACCTTTTAATGCAAGTAGATGCTCCTGCTTCGCCTGATTTACATCCATTTGGTCGGAGAAGCTCGTCTGTTGTGGATTAGATAGCGGCTATATGCTAGCTGGTTCTCACAGTGCTAGCTTGTGAACTTTGACCTCCACTGTGGTTACAGGATGGCCAGAAGGACAAAATTGCTCCAAAGGCTTTCATTTACTTCACTTAGATTGTTGGAAGTGAATGTCAGGACTAATTCCTAAACAGTTGTACTTGTTTTGATATATCCTTGAAGATACTTCATTTTTAAGTATACTTTATAGGTTTAAGGTTTTAAGTGAACTTATGTTTACGGGGTGTTTTAGAAACCTATCCTATTAATCACTACTCAATCCCCCTCTTACAACTTTTACATAGTTTCACTTTCTGAGAAATGCTCGCGCAAGTTAACGTACACTTTACACTTAAGACTGCCACAGTCAACATGAGAGGTATACTTTAGACATGTATATTTTAGAATAATGACACATGACCCAGTCCTGTTGTTGATGATTTTATACAATAGTGTGAAGAGGCCATAAATGTTCATTAACAGCTGCTCCTTCTCCACTATCATGCTTCTTCATGCTTGAAGAACTCTATATCTGTCTAGAGCCAATTCCTACACGCACACTCACACACACTCACACATTGTAACCTGTGTGAACACCCTGATGGGTACTGTGTTGCAGAGTAAACAAACATGGAGAGGGATGTTTTTGACACAAAATACAGGTAGACTGGGAGCACCTTCCTGTTCCCTCAGTCCAATATGTTCTCTCACCAGAATTTTAGAGGTTAGGACTCACAGAAGGTCCAGTTCGAATCTTGCTGTTTGTGTTGGTTTCCACCAGGTGCTCTGGTTTCCTCCCACAGTCCAAAGATATGCAAGTCAGGTGAATTGCCAAGATGCTGAATTGCCCATTGAGGGTGTTGGTCTGAATCAATTGTGCACCCCCATATGAGTGTGTTTTTCTGTCTTAACATTTGCCCTGTGATGGACTGGCAACCCCCTCCCCCGAGTAGGAATACACGAGTGACGGAGAGTTCTCCTGCCTCCTTGTGGCCATTCATAGGCACTGCACCTGCTTGACAGTAGCTCCATTCAAAGTGAATCTGAGATCCACCAAAACTTTTACATGTGGTAATGACACAACAGTGCTCAATAAATATAAATATACACATGCGCGCACACACAGAAACACATACTTTCCTAGAATACACAAACTCAGATTAAGGTTATCTGGCCTGCATGGCTCAGTCAGTAGCATGTGAGACTCTCAGTCTTAGTCTCAGGGTTGTGGGTTCAATCCCCACATAGTGACAAGTACCTTTGGATAACAGTGTCTGCTAAATGACTGTAATGTCAAAGGTTGTTCTGCACCATCCTGTACAACTGGGGGTACCAGAGTGCTACAAAGTAGAAATTCCAACAAGAACTGGTTACATGTTCATAATCCCCATCAGTTTAGAGCAGCAGATCTGTTGGCACAGTTAAATGGACAAATAAAGTGCACCATATCCCCAGTCTCTTCTTCAAGTTCTTACTGAGGTCTGTACTTGCTCTGTATTTTTTGCATCTCAGCATTGCCGTTTCTCCATAATCTGCTTCTCCAGCTGCAGGGCTTCATTCTGTCACTCCATCAGCACAAAACAATCTCTCTCCTACGCCAAAAAAGACACATTATGCCTTGCTACAGCTTTATATGTTACTCTCTGATGGTAGCATTCAAAGCTCAGTGATAAAAGGCTTGACCTCTCTGAATCAGAGGTGATATAACGTACGTTGAGTATGTTGAAGTAAACAAGACAGTGTTTGATGAAATTAAGGGTAAGGAATGGTCAGAGTTAAGGTAGACTGTGCTAAATAAATGGATCTCCAGTCTGGACTTGACAGAACCTGTATAAGTTACATAATAATAAGTCTGGACTTACTGACACATTGTCTGATTCCCTGACCTTGGGCATGTTCAGGAGCAGGTTCTGCCCCCAGCTGTTTATTCTGGCTGCTAGGTTTTTAATGAATTAAATATTGCAGACAGTCTGAGGATAGTGTATTGCAGAAATAAATAAATATGAATAAGTAAGAAACAGAAGGGGACAGAGGCTCAGCTATGTTTTCAGAGAGACTAGCTTCCTGCCAGGTAGTGGACATCTCTCTTTAGCAGACCTATTCTGCTACAGACAGTGGACCAGTTGTCTATGAATCCTGTAGCCACAGGTTATAGCCCAGAGTCACCTACTATAGATTTCATCAATCCCTCTGATTTGGAGAGGCCCTGAGTTGATGAGTTTGCCAGTGGTGACTTTGTGTGCTTGCCCGGACTCTGTTATAATTTGTGTTTGCAGATTGTTGTATTCTGACATTGCTGTGTTTTTAAACTTTTAACTTCCACCTCCCTTGCCCAACCCCAATTCTGGGAAGAATTCAGACTGTTTGCAGCAACAGCTGGGACATGTCCTATCAGAGGGGATGGTTTCGGCTTGGTAATCTTACTCAAACATATGGCCTGGACAGCTCAGTCGGTAGAGCATCAGACTCTCAGTCTCAGGGTTGTGGTTTCAATCCCCACATAGTGTAAACTGTAAGTTGCTTTGGATAAAAGCATCTGCTAAATGACTGTAACATATTACAAGTTTTTATAAATGCATCTATGAGGCATAGCTCTTTGGTTGCAAGCAATGATTTTAATACTGGAAGATGTGTTCCAATATCATCACCGATGGAATAAAGTTTGCATGGGTAGCAAGAATTTGACTAGTTAATCACAGAGTCTTTCTAGCTTCCGCTTGTTCACCCTTCGCAGTTGTTGAAGAGCCTCAGAAAGTATCCTCTTGTGTCTTGACTGCTCCATTTTCAATGTCTCCATTTCTTTGTTCAATTTCAGATTCTCCTGGTAAGGGTCCTGTAAACATGTGTCCGAGGGGAGCGCACTGTTTACTGAAGATGGAGCAGATTCATGCACGATTGTGTCAGAGCCACTTTGCTGTATGCCACTATTTTTCTCCATACCATCCCTGTTCTCTGGTGTGGCAAAGAGTGAAATGATCGATTCAATATGATGTATATTTATCTAAGCTGATACAAGAATATTATGTTCACACTAGATATCCGATCAGGCAGTTCTGTAACAAAAGTGTATATGTGTATTGTGAAATGGATATCTATATTTTCTCTGATATGTATTTTTATTGGCATTGTTTTGCTGTGTTTTCCTTTTATTGTTTTTATGTAAACGTACACTGAGTGTATGAAGTGTGGTGTACAAATACACTTTAACTTTAACTATCATCATCAATAACCCGCACTTCTTACTTGTATCTAAAGGATTCCTGCCTGGGCTCTTGTCTTCCCCATACTCTACACAGCTGATGTTGATAACGCTCTGAGGGCGCTCCAACAAACCAAACTGTTTTGCTGGTGTTTCTTTTGGTGTTTGCGTTGATGCTTCCTGCATGCTCTTTGGAGTGAATTGTTCTTTTATTTGTTTGATTTCAGAGAGGACCTGAGAAGAGAGGGCAATCTCCTGGCTAGTGATTCCACACTCTGATCCTGCATCAACAAAGTGGAGAGTAAAATATGAAGTCAACCAAATCAGTGTTGTTTATCTGAAAAAACAAAAACAAGCATGGAATTTATGACAAGCTGTGACCTAGTTGGCCCTATGGAACCAAATACAGAGGCCTGATAGAGATTATTGGTTACTTAAAACAATGCATCCTGCTTCCATCACATAATTGGTAGCTCTTACATTTTTTTCATACAGCGCGAGGATACATTTATCAATGACGTCCTGCATACTGGGTTCATCATAGTTATCATTAGACAATACATGCATTAGGGTCAAGAATCATACTTAATACAGAATCCATTTTTTTGATTGAAAAGGTCCAAGTAGAATACATAATTGCAATACAAATTTGGTTGATGAAAGATAAACTAAAAGACCTGGGTGAAACTAAAATGTTGCGGTCTTAACAGGAATTTTATAGAAGCATTTCATTTATGACTGTACCTTGGTTGTGTGTAAGTGTTGCAGAGCATCTTTTGCCCTCAGTCTCTTTGTCTACAGTGACTAAGGAGGGGATGACACAGCTGCTTAAATCTCCGTCCCACTGAGCCATTATGTTTCTACATAGGTGCAGCTGACTGCACAGGATCTTATTTAGGCCATCAGAAGCCTTTAGCCTTTTCATCAAACTCTCATTACTCAGCCGTCTTTCCTGATCTTCCCATTGTAAGGACGTGAGATTGTGATCCAGCCGCCTTACTTCAGATGCACTCACTTTTTGTACTGTGCTTTTATGGTATGTTAGTGGTCCCTCCTCATCCTCTGTGGTGTCTTCTGTATCAGAGAGTCTGTGTTCTACCTGCTCCAGCACGTCTAGCTCTATGTTGCTGGCCTCACCCTCAGCTTGCAGCCCATGGTCAGCAGGTTTGTCATCCTGAAACAGTTTCACAGTAGTTTGAGCCAAAACACCCTGCGTCTCCTTGTGCTTGCTCTCCAAAGCCTTCACTTTTTCGGCGTGGTCCTCATCCCGGGCTTGCATCATTTCTCCTGCACACTGATGTTCGTGCAGCTCTTGGACAGCTACTTTAAACACAATGTCCTCCATCTCCTTGAGCATGCTCTCAAGTAGCCGAATGTTACTGATGATCAGCTCTCTTTCAGTTTTTACTGTTGTCTGAATCAAAATGGCTTGGGTTTCTTTCAGACACTGCTTCAGGCGGTCAATCTCTTCGCAGCTATTGTTACTTTTCACATGCAACTGTCTACTCGTAACCTAAATAAAGACGGGAAATATATTGTGTATCTGATATCATAATCACATATTATATATGATTGAGCCTGGATTAAGGTGCTGCAACATCAGTGCACGTGTATATTCTTGATAAATAAACCAGCAGAAATGTTTGGACAGCCACCCTACCCGTAGATGCGCAGGTATCTGGTGGAGCTGTTGTTGCAGTTGCGAGATCATTAAATCTTTCTGTTGAATTGCACGAGAGAGATGTTCACGTAGGACCTTCTTAGCTTGTGCAAGTTGCGTAAATACTTTCTCCACAGACAAAATATTCTGGTCCATATCCTTCACCACAGCCTGCATCAGACAGATCACAGGAGTCCTCATATGGTTTCCACTGCATGTATTCCTGCACTTTTAACTGTTGGGTAATTCAACCTACCCTAACAGCTTCTTGGAGATTTGAAACGAGGCTATCGTAGGGAGAGGAAAAGAGGTGCGTTTGAATCTTGTGAACTGATGTCATATGTTCACCAAGATCCTTACTATTTTCTGCAGTCACAAGCAGTGGTTCTTTGCCATCTTTACTGTATCTCTGCAAGACAAAACAAGATCAAACAAGTCTTTGTTTGGATGAACCGGAAATCTAAGGTATAAAAAGCAGTATTTTTAATTATATTCAACCTACATTGATAGACTCTTGTGCATTTAACAGAAGGCCGTCTTTGGTCGGAGGTCGAACTTTAATATGGTGTAAACATGTCTGAAGTTGATCTATCTCCTTATTTTTCTCCTCAACTACAAATCGCAATTCCTCTTTCGCTTTCTGCCATGTACAAACACTGCCCATTAAAAATGATGTAGCATGCATTACATAAATATATAACTTACATACATTGTGCGCTACTACATAGCGATTAAACACAGCATTATTTTGGCGTATTAGTACGGTACTCCTCAGAAGGTGAGTATAACAACATAATTAACTTTTAAAGCCTCCTTCAAGTCTTTTATTTCCTGTTCCAATACTGACTCCTGTTGGCAATCACTGGGGTTGTCTGCACATGCATCCGTCTGTAAAAGAGAATACCACAAGCAGGGTTTATCTAGACGCTTCCAACATAAAATTACTTGATTCATTTTCAAAGATGTCTTGATAGTCCACAAAAGAATAATACATTTTTATACTTCTTTCGAGGTAAAAAAACAATTCTAATCTGAGGTTGAGCGAGCTGGTACCGGTATCGACTGAACTTTTTCCTGCAGCATGCAAGTGAGCGCGTTGATTGTACCTTCCTGCTCCTTCATTTTAATCTCAATCTCTGACAAAAGAAAATCTTTGTTTGACACGTCCTCGCTACTTTCCTCCAGAGCATCCTGAAGCTCCCTCACTTTGGACTCATATTTGATTTTCTCGTCTGATAGTTCCTTCCCTAGGGTCTGAAAGAGATAATATTTTTTTTAATGTCTTTTGAGTGTTTGATTTAATGCTGTGCTGTACTAATGCTGTACTGTTTTGGTGACTAAATAACTGGCTGTTGAGTGCTTGAAGATTTCTCCCCTTTCCCTGCAGACATCTGCAGAGTTGGTCAATCATGTCTTTACTGGACCAACAGGAGGTAAAATATTTCACCATCTAACATAAATGGTGGATGAGAGAGGTGGAAACATAGTGGAAGATGCTCTTATTTCACAAGCATCTTGTTTCTTATTTGATGGCGTGTCGTTTTCTCAAGCAACTAATGGATAATTGTTTTGACACATTTCAAAACATGATGTGTCAAAAAAGCACTGAGTGCGAACAGAATCTCATAACAAGTATATGTTGTCTTTTACCAGAAGACATTGCTCTTTTTCCTGCAATTTGGTGTTGACTTTCTGACTGGTGATTTCCAGGCTCTTCACTTTAAGCTCTGCATCAGCTAAGAGAGTGTCCTTCTTTACCATCTCCTCAGTGGCCCTTTCCAGCAGTTCCTGAACTTCCTGAAGGAGGGTCATTGATGTAACTGACATATTTAAGCCATTAGGTTTATCTGCAATATCTGACTTGACGAGAATGCTGTTAGAAGATCATGCACAGACCCTAAGCTGTTTGTCATATATCCACTTCTCTCTGCTGTAGTCCTGTTCTGGGCCCTGAGACATAATATATGTTTAAACTCCAAATAGCTTGGATTGTCTTAGTATACAAGCATGTACACACATACACACACCTCCTAGTTCAGTCAAAACCAATCTGACCTGCAGATCAACAAGGGTCAGAGGCTGATAGTTGGAGGCGGTATTTGGCTGGTCACTTTTGCCTTTTCCTGCATGACTGCTCCTCAACTGGTTGATAATAGCATCCTGAGAATTAACAGATTCCTGGAGCTGCTCTATTAGTCTGATGGACAAGTAAACAGGTTGATAGACAGAGCAATACAGAGAGAGAGAGAAAGACAGAGAGCACAATTTGCAAGCGGTGGGGATGAGTGGTAAACTTGGTCAAACAGGGGTTCCCGACCTCTCTCTTTCTTCCTGCATGTTGAGCAAATCCAGATTCCGATCTTCACTCATACCCTGGGAAGATGGCTCTGTTTCAGCAGGTGGGTCTCGCTGGCCATTCTCCAGCTCCAGAATACACAGCCGTGCTTGCTCCAAAAGGTTAGTCAGGCTTTCCATCTCAGCTCTGGATAGCTCCAGATCCTGGCAGGGGCAAAGGCACAAACACAGATTCAGAATATGGGATCAGAGAGGATTAAATCATATCCCATAACTACGCAGTCAGTCTACATTCCAATTATCACGTGGGATACGGAGATCAAATGTGTGCATTTTCAGTTATAGTTCATTTACCTTTTCTAGCTGTGCGATTCTTAGACTGCTGTGTTCGCTCAGCTCCTCCATTCCCAAGGGATCTTTCTCTCTAAATGATATAATAGAGTTTCAGTCAATGCCATTACATTGGCCTTTGCCTTTATGCCTATTTTAATTTCGCCATAAGTCCACTTTAAATGAAACACCTACAGTACAGTCTGCACTCACGGTGCTTTGGCAGCGGCTCTCTGTAGCTTTTTAATTTCCTCTTTCAACGTCTCAACCTCCAGTTTCAGGTCAATGTTCTGCATTAAGAAAAGCGTACCATGTTGATATTAGCCCTTTATAAAACGCTTCCAGCAATTCAGAGTAAATACTCTGAATTGCTCTTTTCTTTTGCGGACTATCAAGACATCTTTGAACTGTGTAGAATCGGGGGGGTTAAAGAAAATTACAATAGCTGTGCAGTGCGCTGGCCAGCTCCACTCACTATTTTCTCCATGTCTTGTACGCTGGCATCGCACTGCTCCTGTAAGCGCTCCTCGTAGTAGAACGCGCGAAGCTTGAGGTCGAAGTTTTCCTTTTTCAGATCAGAGATGACCTACAGTAAACACAACATACAAATTAGGGGACTACTGTTATAAAAGCGATAGAACTATATGTAGAAATGGGTCTTGCTTAACCTGTGTTATCTCCTTCATACTACCACAGGATCCACTGGAGACGGGCGGAGGGTTATTACTTGGTTCCTCGAAGTCCATTCTCCAAGTGCGCTGCCAACGCAGTGTAAAAAAAAAGTTTTAGTGTAAAAACACACGAACTAAACACGGGAAAGCCAGCTGTAGGCCTGACTCACACTCCGAGGTAGAAATAACCAGTGAAGCTACATTTCAGAGCAGGCTTTGACTACCGCTACCTCTAAAGCCCACAACAACTGTTGCCATAACAACTGGCAGGGTTCTGCTTTTGGTCATGGAGTTACCAGCTGAATGGAAAAAGTAGCCGGCCAGGGAGGCTGACGCTAATAATTGTTTTGCCATTAGAGGTGCATTTGGCGGCCTCTGATGGCTTTAAGCTAAATTCTATTGCCTCTTGAATTTTACAGCCCTTTTCTCATATCAAGGGTATTCTGTAGGCAAAGGCCGTGTGCTGAGGGAGCTGTTACAGGCCTGGCCTGTCCCTTTAAGGACGGAAGCCGGTGTGTGTGTGATGTGTACACCTAGGTGTGTGAAAAACTGTTGCATGGATGTGATGACCGCGGTGAGGCGCGTAAGAGAGTCAAGCATATGGCATTATGAGAGTTACGACGGGACGGCGAGTAGTCAGACAGAAGATAAGTGTCTAGATTAGCTCAGGGTAACTGCCGAGGCATGTGTGTTTGCTGCTGTGTGTGGAGAAATAAAGCGGCGAGTGTTCCAACTGCACCGAAACACCTCATCATTCTTCCCACTGTAGAATAATGCCCGGGGGGGCTGGTTACCGGCCTGACAACGAGCCAACGTCAAGCTAAAGCTAACTAAAGCCAGTGAGCTTCCTAACTACGGTTTGGAGCCGAGATACTGGCAAAGACTGAGAAGGTAACAGAGCACATGACACAGATGGTTGTTGTACTTTTAAATAAGACACTACCAGCCAATACAGATTAATGTCAGACTCTCCCATTATATATAGATACTGAGATAATAAACATAGCCAGTCTACCTGCACATAACACTACTGTAACATTTTACACATGCACACATAAAATGGGAACGTGTGCATTTATGTAGTCAGTAAATTTGAAGACGGAAAAGACAGGCAGGTAGAAATTACTGTATAATCTATATATACCTTTATTAAATAAAGATAGGCCAACACATTTTGTGTACTGATACTATAGAATCTAATTATGGGAAAATTATTAGATTGAATTAGATACAACTTTATTGTCATTGCACAGAGTACAAGTACTGACACAACGAAATGCAGTTTGGCATCTAACCAGAAGTGCAAATAGCAGTAAAGTGCAGTGCAGAGTAAATTATTGAACAAACATTCTCAATGAATATTCTCAGAGTATTTACTGTCATGTTTTACTTTTTTTTATCAAAATGAATCATCATTCATTCATTATTGAATATTTCAGAGAAATGGAATAGCATTAGCAAAAACACACACTTGACCCCCCGCCTTAGAAACCAGCCTGTGAGGAGGATGCAATGTGAACAGTAGGTAGTATTGTTTCATATCAGCCTCTGAGGCTAAATCTGACAAACCAGCCTGGAAGGAGGTTAAGAAAGTAATGAATCCTATCAGCACTTAAGGAATCTGTCTTCCCTTTTGACTCAGACCAGCCTTGGAGGCACTGTAGACCACACAGAGGCTGGAAAACATGAATGTACTGAGAACCAGCAATGGAGCAATAACTTGACAAATATAATGCACACAAAATACACAATGCCTAGAGGAAGCACCTCCTAACGTCTCACCCTGAGAAAGACATGGCAGCTGTGTTATTTGTTCAAAGGCAGGGAGAGAAAATAGCTTTAATAAGAAATAAATAAGAGAGAGAGTGCTCCATTTGAGAATCTCTTTCACGTGTTAGAGGATGAGATTAAAACAAATGATCCAAATCATATTATCACTGCTTGATGAAATATAAAACGACCTGGAACCTCAGACCAAGAGGAGTCATGCCATAACCGCAGTGACAAAACTTGTGGTAACCCTCATCTAAACAACAGCGAGCGAATGCTCCATCCAAAAGAAAGCTGAACTCGCCAACATTAGATGTTTTGGCTCTCTCATCCCTTTGGTATTCTTTGGTATGAAGTGAGCCTGTTGTGTGCAGTTCAATACCCAGTAATTTCTGGGTATTGTAGTTCAAATTTGTTCAAACCGTTCTTTCTGAAAACTTTCTGAAAGAACCAATTACAAACAACATATATACAGTATATATCTTTTGTTGCATATTCTCTCCATGTTTGTATGGGTTTTCCCCGGGTGCTCCTGTTTCCTCCCACATTCCAAACACATGGAAGACAGGTGGATTGGAGACTCTACATTGGCCATGCATGTGGTATTCATAGCCAATGTAGTCTCTCTCTATCTGTGTTGACCCTGCAATAGACTGGTGACCTGACCAGGGTGCCTCCAAGCCTTTTGCCCAATTCATGCTGGGATAGGCTTTAGTAAAAATGTTACATAATGTTTATTTTCCAGCATATTGAAAAATATAATTATATCAACCAAAATTCTAATCATTTTGTCGACTAAGTGCGTATGACACCTTTAGAAATGAAACTTTGCTTGATTTGCTTGACATTCTTGACCAACAGAGGGCACTACAACATAATTTAGTATGAACCAAAAGAAAAAGGGTTTACAGGGGTGGAGAGAAAGCTAAGTCTGTCCAAAGGGAGCTGCAGAAGAAGAAAACACTTACCGGAGAGAATTGAGAACAAACTGCAGTGGAAGTGCAAGTAGGTGTGGAGTGGGATGAGAAACAGGGTTTCCCCAGGCTTTTTGAAGGTCAAAGGCCGAGAAGAGTGAGCTGGTGTTTTGCCAAGAGTATTTTTGTGCTTAGATGTGCCACAGCTTGATATTATAGAAATCTGTAGTTAATTTGTTGTAGTCTCTCCATTATGTTGAGTAGTGGCACATAGCTGGTGTTATCGGGACACTTTTGCTTGGCACACTGGCTCATAGATGCATTCACCTTTTTCGCTGACTTGACACTATGTAATATTGACTGTAATAAATGTAATAAATTTACCCATCCATAAGGCATTCTTTCATCAGGAAACACAATGCACCATAACAAAATCACATTTTTAGCTTATATTTTACAGCTAGAATTTCACTCCATATTTAATGTAATGATTTATCTGTCTTTTCTCCGGAATGCTTTTTTTCCCCAAAAGTGACAAATGTTTTGATTTATTTTGAAGTTGAAATACCCTAACTTCTGGTATTACTCTAGTTACCTCTATCTGGTTGACTCAGCTGTTGTAAAAAGTGACTTTGATGGCATCGATTGAAGAAGAACTGGTTGATGAATCAACTTTATTTGGCACTAACACATGTACACATGCAGTGAATTTCTTTTTTCACACACCTCTGACTAGATATACACACATCTTGCTCAAGGGTGTTTTGGCAGTGTTGGTGGGCACCGTATCTGTGGCACCAGTCATTTTTCAATCACCAGCTCACAGCTGGAATACACCCTCCTGGTGGT
>OOFE01050460.1:62332-72736 GCA_900323365.1 Monocentris japonica
TCAAAGATTGTTTGTGATATGTTTGTAACTTGGAGTTCCATGAATGAGTCCGGTGGTTCGGGGAAGGATGGGGTCTGAGGGGGTGGGGTCTCTGCTGTGAGTGGGCTGTGTCTATGCCATGAAAATGTTTTCCTACTAATCAAGCCCCTTATTCTTGATAGTGTATTAGTCATAGTTAGGTACAAACACAAAAGCGTATCAAGTTTATGTGATGAGACCATAGTCTTTCAGTCTCATGACAACTTGCTTTTTGTTTAGTCATTTTTTTATTTTTTGCTGTAGCTGACTGTAGACCTCATGCCCCATGCTAACCTGAAATTTGTTTTGAATCTGTTAAGATATAGTAACTTTACAGGCTAGTCAATACTTGGAAGCTTTCATGGTATATAATGTAAAAAATATTTTTTTCAATTAGATACAATCTAGCTGTGTTGAGCATCGTCCAGCTGACAGATACGTATGATACCACCAATTTACCATGTCTTCTGGTCAACATTTCACTGTTTTTCAATCTGGCACACAATATTCTGTTTTTGAATGAGTACAGTTAAGACAACTGCAGTATCTCAGTCAAACTAACATCACATCTAAACGACCTGATACATAAAACACTCTCATAGGTTTTATTGTTAGCCCAGTCTGTGAAGAGTTGTCGAACAATTGAATATTAGACAAGCTCTCAGGCAGTGTTGTAGTACTCTCCACTTTTTCCAAAGCAGAAGAAAGATAGGAAAAGGTTTGGATAAAAGAGTGATTGATTATCCAAATATGGAAAATGAGCAAAACAGAGACATTGCTTCCCTTAAATGTGAGAACATTGTGTATTAAAATGATATTTGTACCTCTATATATTTTACTTCCCCAGCCGACTTTTCCATGGCATAATGGTCTTTGTTACAGCTGATGATGCAGCATGGAAAAATGTCAGCTTTCTGGGAGAAGAAGATGAGAGGTGGAATAAGTTCAAGCTAAGTTTCCATATCTAGCAAACCAACAAAAGTAGTTATACATTCATTAATAACTGTGTCTCTCTCTATCATTTGCACAAGCTGAACCTAACAAGAGAAAGAAGAGGACAGAGACAAAGAGAGATGAGGGGAGGAGAGAAATTAGAGGAGGCAAAGAGAGAGAGACAGAAACAGATAAGACAGACAGCTCACTAGGCCTGTCCAGACTGCTGACTGAAGTGTCAACTACAACTATGCTGCTTCATTTAGACCTATGTTCATGTCAAAGTGCAAGCGTAACTAGCAACGTCGCCACTCTTACACTGTTAAAATCTTTGTATTTTAACATGCACTGATAAAAATGCAATAGTTTTGATGTAATTTTCAATTTTCCTTTTTGTATACTTCAAAACACAACTCTATTTCTCAATATGTCAAAACCCTTCTATTCAATGACTGAAATCTACAACATTAAGAGTCACTATTCTAACCCATAAACCGGCTTTTAATGTGACAGATGTGAATTTGTTTTTGTTATTTTTAATTTGTTCTGGCATGGATTCATTAAACTCAAACAGTCTACTCCGACTCGACTACTGAGGACTTGAGAGTTGACTCAGACTTGATCTTGGTGATTTGGACTTGGACTCAGACATGAACATTGAGGACTTAGGACTTGACTTGGACTTGAGGTTTGGTGACTCGACTACAGCACTGCTCTCACGTACCATATCGTGCTATATTCAAAGACAAGTAGAGTTGTGTATTATGTGTTCTGCAGAACTTCAACTCATTCGCTGAATTAGCTATACTACAAAATAAGGTCAAAAAGGATATAAATTTTGATAATTGGTTGTGCTTTTTTAAAAAAAACAATTTTAAATAGTGCATCAGATATATTAAGATAGATATATAAAGATATATTAGGGGTTGTCTTTGGAGTTATCTCGCAACTTGTTTAATTCAGTGAATGCTTAGTGAATTAGTGTTACCACGAAATTATGTCAAGTATTGGTATTGCATTTTTGAATAGCTGAACTTCAAAATAAGACGTTTTGAAGAATAACCTTTTTTATTTTTTAAATGGCTGAAGAAAACCAATAACCATGTGGTTTACAGAAAGTTGTTCCCATGTCATCAGCTTTAACACAGACCTCCAGTGTGAATAAAGACTCCACAGTTTAGCGATAATTCTGAGATCTGGACTAAAGCAGATGATCACAGAGCGGGCCCACAAGGCTAGTCATGCGAGGACGCCACACGTAATCCATGGTTCAGGTTAGAAAATAGAGCTATGTAATCTCACATTCTAATAACAAATACCCAGACAGGAAGACCTTTTTATTGGAGGAGCCATGCTAGATGTCATTAGATGAGTAAATACATTTAGATTTGCTGTATTATCTCCAATTCATAAAATATTATAAACCAACCATTACACATTTTTGAGTTAATCAGGCATTGAGTGTCATCGTGAAGGAATATGATGCTGGTGGATGCTATTCCATTGATGTTGTTTGACAAGTTGCTTAGGTATATTGCACAAATCTCTTGTCTTGTTATATGTTTTTTATTTTTTTATATTTTTGACTTGTTTTTCTTCTGTTAAATGTTGCACCATCAGATCAAGGCAAATTCCTTGTATGTGTAAACTTACTTGGCAATAAACCCCATTCTGATTCTGATTCTGATTCTGAGTCTGATTCTGATTCTGATTCTGATTCTGATTCTGAGTCTGAGTCTGATTCTGATTCTGATTCTAATAAACTAAAATCCCTTGCCTTAGAAAAACTTTGAGACATGGCAATACATATTACCTTCCACTGAAAATGATCTTTAGGGAATAATCGATAAATGAAGGCCTTGTTCTAGACGTCAAACAGCAGCACACTAACAGGAACAGTCAAAGCCTTGTTTTGTGTGATTTGTTTGTAGCAAATGTTTTCATCGTCTTCATCCTCCACAAAGATGGACAGAAACTGATGCTCTTCCCAGGGAAACTCCTGACACTGAGAGGCGAGCACACGGATGCAGTTTATGTCTTTCCTAAAGCTGAACTTCTTACTTCCAGGAGGGTGCTTGGACAAAACATCGTCACCTTCGGGGTGGCAAGTGATGAACGAATCAATCTCCAGTGCTTCTTCAGTGACAAACATTCGGATGTTCCTTTTGCTGTAGTTGCTCATCTTGCTCGTGGTGTTGGTATTTCCCATTTTGTTTGAGTGCAACTGGTAGAGAATGCACAGCTCTTGCCCAAGGCTGTAATGCAAAAACAAACAGTCACCATCTCTACCTGGATTCAAATCTGACAGTAGAGACATCTTTGCACCAGAATAGTGATATATTGAATGTGAAACAGTCATTAAGTGCAAATAATGTATTTAACACTGAGTTGTAGATAGTCACATAACAGATTGAGTGAAAGACCACTCTCCCTCAGTGTTTGATGTGTTTATCTACAGAAACAAAAAGGCACAAGCTGGAGTCTGTTCTCTACGGAAGCGTAGTGCATTCACTTGAGAAAAAAAAGTTGCTCTGTTTTTCTGAATTCACGAGATACCTCAAAATCCTGCAAGAAGCTCTCACCTGCATGGAGTATGGTTGCTGCTGCTCATCAGCCTGACCCTCCAACAGCGTTACATGATTTCAAGTACGGGATCAGTACAGGTAAGGTATCTGAAGTATGAGTTACATGTTACATGCCAAATTATGTCAGCTAACTGTTTGCCTGACCACATGTAACAGAAGAGTAAGAGGTATTAATTCATTTTTTTCTCAAGTCAATGCGTTACGCTTCTGTAGTTCTCCATGCCAGACAGCAGCAGACATCATCTGCTCGCTAAATGACACTCTTGAGTCACTGCCGTGCCATTTTTCATAATGACATTTTCTGGCTGTCTTTCAAACTTGTCTGAGCCTTTTAAAGAACAGCATGCACACCCAATAAAAGCAGCCATCTATCAACAGAGAGTAATTCAATTTTCCTACAAGAAAATGCATGCACTGTTTGGAGTTTAGCAGGGTTCAGTGAATGGAACAGGTTTTGTTGCTATTGTAACATCTTACCTTATTTTCTGGTCTGGATCAAAAAGACAGAATGAGTCTTTACCACAAAGCGATGGCACTGTTGGGGCACTGTGGCCGTCTTCCTGGCCTGTACTGTATATCTGATAGCATGCAAATCTGAGCGCACGAGTGCAGGGCGATACACAGCCACGCCCGCTTTGTAGGAGAAATAGAGCCCATTGAAATCTTAAAGTAAAGTTTTAACAAATACATTTAAACCAATTATTTACCACCTGATTCTACTTTCCTACTTGATATAACTAACGCAAAAGGAGGCTCACTTATTTTTCCACCTGCACTACACCTTCCCTTTAAGCTATTTTCATTTTACTACACAATTTCCTCTAAAAACATATGAAATTGGTAAATATAGATTAGTCAAAAAGGATCTCTGCTATAAACATCAGTAAAACTCAGTACTTTATTTTAACACTGTGCATCATACACATCTGCAATGTGTTTCCAACCTTGGGGTAAACCAACCTGATTTAGTGTAAACAGATGACTCTGACATTACATTACATTACATTATAGGCATTTAGCAGACGCTTTTATCCAAAGCGACTTACAATAAGTGCATTCAACATAGGTAGGCAAGAGAACTACTAGTCACCAGAAATTGTAAATGCATTTCCTTCCTAAACAAGCATCTAAGAGCAGAACCAGTGCTAAGGTAAAAGTGCAATAAGTTAGCTACCTACTTTTTATTTTAACAAATGAGACAAGTGAAGCAAATAAACAAGAGCTAAGAGGAAGGGTGTTTCTTGAAGAGGTGGGTTTTCAGCCTGCGGTGAAAGATGGGTGGCGACTCTGCTGTCCTGACATCAATGGGGAGTTCATTCCACCACTGTGGGGCAAGGACAGAGAAGAGCCGTGACCCTGTAGATCGGCCGCAGGGGCCTCTGAGCAACGGGGCAACGGGGCAACCAGTCGCATCGAGGCAGCAGAGCGAGGTGGTCGGGCGGGGGTGTAAGGCTTGACCATAGCCTGGAGGCAAGAAGGAGCTGTTCCTCTCACTGCCTTAAAGGCTAGCACCAAGGTCTTGAACTGGATGCGAGCTGCTACAGGGAGCCAGTGTAGAGAATGGAGAAGGGTATGATTGCTTCTGACATTTAACTTTGTAAATGATGAAAATACCCATTCATCCACAAAGCACTGCCATGACCAGCTTTCTAGCTTTCTATTAAAATAAAACTTAATCCTCTCTACTCCTTCACTGGCTTCCTGCTGAGGGGCGCGAGTGCACAACTTGTTGAACCCTCAAAAACAAATAGAAATGCTACGTAGTTGGGTTTTTTACCCAAAGTGAACTTCTGATTACTTTTTGTGACTTGTGTACAGAACTCACACCTAAATCACTTTTTGCACTTGGCCATGGCCACAAGTAGTCAAAATGAATGGCCAGCACAATCTGCCATACCCACTGCTAAGTGCAACATCTGGGAAGGTTTACTGAGAAGTTCATCCCAGGCCACACCTCTCAACGTGTCGTGCTTGCCTTTGTATTTCTTTCCTTTTTAGTTCTTATTTTATGTTTAGTCAAAAGTTATTATGCTTTTCCTCAGTGTGAGGGTGATGGGTTTGCAGGTGTTCTCCCACTTGTTGTCATTAGCACTTAGCATTAGTATCCATATGACATTTTTCAGCTCTATGTTCAGCGTCTGTGTCTGCTGATTAATGATGAATTGTACTGTTGAATTTCTGCCTGTGAACATGCTCAGTCCATTACTCACCGCTTTGGTATTGGATCTTTCATAATGAACATGATACAGGAATAACATTGTTTTTTAAAGGGAAGTTGTTGTCGTAGAAACTATATATTAGTAGGAAACAGACTATATTTCCATTTAGTGATTAATACTGTTTCAGTGTTTCAGTAGCCTCTTGGTAGTTTCATTCCTCGATAGAGTGGCAGCTTTCTTAGGAATACGGTTTGCATAGTCAAAGTGACAGAAGGAACATTCAACTAAGATAAGAGCATTACTGTCAGGGTTGTGCAGGTAGCTGCCTCGGAGCACTCACCCACAGCACAATGCGGCTGTGGTTGCTGCTGGTGTACCTGGCTGCCTTTGGCCTGTGCCCCCTTGGAGAAGGGGGCTGGCTTGTGGATTACTTCAACTGGGGTTCATGTAGAAAAGTGCTCCTCAATGGACAGACTCCCAAAGGACTGGAGGCAGCGCAGACCCACACGCAATACCACTGCATGTGCTTCCAGAGAAAGTGTGTGTATGTTGCTGTCCAGCACAAGCAGAGGACCTCCCCCCTCTACTGGGCATACTCAATCCACGATGACCACAGGCACAGTTCTTCTTCTCATGAGGATTTGACAGGACTAATCCATAGGAATCATATTCCAGCATCGGTATGCTTATTGCAAACAATACGATTAGTGTCTGACTTGTATAAGAAGCTGTAAGAAGATTTGGATAGTTTATTAATAGTTTATTATTTATTAATCAACTAGTCACCTTTGAATTCAGCACTATGACAATTGTTTCTTTTACTTAATATAAATCCATGTGGTAAGTGCTCAGAATCTAGTTAGGGCAGAAACCCTCGTGAGGCCACATCATGGATTTTGAGAATGGCCATCATTCAGAAAGTCAGATCTGTCCTCTATCTAGTTTGTCATTTATCTATTGACATATTGAATCATAATAGCAACCATCACCTCTGTATTCTATGGCCCCAGTAAGTTGATATAAAATCAGATTTTTATTTACTGTTTCCCCTCTCTGCTGCTTCCCTTGGTGCCTTGGTGCATAAAATACCAGCTTCTCATTACTGCAAGGGAGTCAAGCTTATGTTCTTCCAAATTAGAAATAAAAAAACAAAAACATGAAGCTGATCATTGCGATAACAGCAACCATCATATATATATCTTTTTTTTCTGGGGTCATTCCAACTAATTTCACAGCGGTGATAATGATAATGTCCGACATGCAGCATCTTTGGCCAGTTTTAAACATGACTGTATGTATGTAATAATTTGTAAAATGCCAGTTTGAGAGAGCAGAGCAGTTCCAACTATAGTGCAGCCTCCAACTGAGGCTTTGAACTCAGGAAGAGAAACCAGTTGCTGAAGTTTCAAGTCTTTCATGCAGAGTGTGAAGTTCTAGTTAACTCAATTCTTTTGCAGGCATTAATTAAGACAATATGAAAATTGAAATTGAAAGAAGCAGCGTTCCCCTTTGGAATTGAATTTCTTTGCTCTTGAGCCGTTTCCCTAACTTACTAAAAATGGAAATGCAATGTGAGTCAATTAACAATTTCAAGGTCTACCGACCTGTCAGTCATTCTCTGAAGGCGGGACAATGTTTCGATGAAAAATTCAAATGCAATTCAAATTGAAATTCTCTCCAATAACACATGCAAAAGTGGAAAATAAAAATGCTATTGTGGGGCTGCATTTTCATTTTCCACTTTGCATTAACATTTGAATGAAGTTATCAATACGCTTCCATAGCAGAGCACTTAAACATTTCTTGTCCATATCCATCTGAGAATTCAGGCAGAATAGAATCTTTAAAGACTTTAAAGGTTTTGTGCAAATAAAACTTTTCCCAGTTTCATGGTATTGGGGCCTTTTAATGTGAAGTTACCCAACATAGTATAACTGTAAGGGGCTTGTGGACATTCAGCTAATTCCCTTTGTGAAAATGTTTCTCTGATTGTCAACAGAATCAAGCTGTTTTAGATATCCAGTTTACTTCCCAGTGACGTTGGCGTCAAATATACTCAGATAATAATGAATGTTCTGCTGGGGCAACAGTATCCATCGTTAATGACCTGCCCCGTAATGTGGCGGACAGTCCCCAGGAGACGGCGTGAACGAAAGAGATTAGAAAGGCAATTTACAGATTGCGTCGGCGGCTGGTGCGAGCAATGTAGGCCGGTGTAAAATGACAATAATGTGGTTATTTGAAATTTCTCACTTTGCTCCTTATCTTAAACATGCATATTATTTTTTTGAAACGAGACAAGTAAAGACAAGATGCACGGGCAAAAAGCGACGGGCCCTGGTCTGTGTGAGACAGAAAAGACATGCACTTTGATATGGCATTTAAAATGTTTTGGATTTTCACAATAGGCATTTTGGCCAACAAAAAATGGGTGGTGCTAAGCATGTCAACTGGGCCACACACCCCCAGTCTACTGAGAATTGGCTGAGCATAGAGAAAGCACTTATAACAATGGGTTGCAATTTTATCTTCTAATATCATCTTTTGTTTTCACTTCAGGTTGTAGTTTCTCTTCTTCATGGAGAAAAAAAAACTCTTGCGCCATTTGGGATGAATTCAGATGGTACTCTATCGGTGATGCATGTTGTTAGTGGAGTCGCCCCAATTACGGGTGGTGTGCAAGCCAGCCATACCACCATAAAAGACCAACGTAAGTCTGGCATTGCCTGGATAGCATATCACCATGCAGATGCCTCAAGCCAGACCTTCCAGGGAGCTGTAATGCAGGAGTCCGAAGGCTGGGTACACACCACAATTGTTGAACTGCAGAAAATGCTGACAGAGAGATACTGCACTGCTGCACCTGTGATTATTTTCTCCTGTTGTGCAAAGGCTGGTGAAACAAGATCAGCTACAAATCAGATTCCAGAACCACAATTGAATCCAAAAGAGAGCATTGCTTTAGACATGGACGTTTCTGTTCAGATGGGGTATGATGGGCCCCGGGCTTCAAACCAGAAGATCGTCACACAACATGATGCTTTCCAAGTTGAACCTCTGCACTCTGAGAACTCAGTAAGGACACCAGGTGGTGAGCTGGTGAATACACATCTAGAAGAAGATATACCAGTATTGGAGAGGCAGAGAAATGCAGAGAACAATGAAAATTTTAACTTGGATGAAGAGACCTCATTGCACCAAGCTGCTTCCACTGTGGATGATGGTGGATTTAACGTGGGGAAGAAACTCTTAAGGGCATTCAGAGAGAAGAACAAACTCCTAAATAGACCACAATCTAAGCTTGGGCCTGCCCAGGATGCTAATGGAAGGATAAGAACAAATCCAGCAGAAGTTCGACACCCAAGGAGAGAAAATGATTGCGTCAGAATGGATACAACAGAGCAAATACAATTAATACTGACAGAAATCAAGACTAAAAGAAAAAGATCTGTATATGCTGTGGAAAACTTGAATATACCAAATTATAGCTTGGATGAATTTTCCTCAACTACAGCAAACCCAAAGAAAGACGAAACAGAAGTTGTCCCGGGCAAAATTACACCCTACACCGAAACTACAGAGAAGATAAAACATGAAACTGAAAATATAGATAATAATAAACAAAAGGAAAATATGCCAATAGAAGAATCAGTCGTATCTTTGCGTATCACAATAAAGGTAACAGAAAATGCACAAACAGAGTGTATTACTGAGACAACTATAGTAAACATAGAGACAAAACATACTAAGACAACATCTAGTACAGATGTATTGAATATATCGAATGTGAATATACAAGCCGGGAGTCTCACAACCAAACAGCTGGGAAGCACAGAATATCCCACGGAAGACAGAGGATATGTATCCCCAGTTATAACAAAAAGGCCGCAAACTGAAATAAAAGAAGAAAATAACCCAAGTGTCCCAAGTGTGAGCCCATCTCCATTCTCCAATCTTCCAAAAGTAAGAATAGCTACAGTTCTGTTACTTCAGCAAAATCCATGTCAAATTGAGATATGTTTCATGTTCGGAAAAGATGTCAGATGAAGGAACCTATAGGTCAATCCACAGAAATGTGTGAAATGTAACGCACAGATGAGAGAAATATACACCGATCAGCCACAACATTAAAACCACTGACAGGTGAAGTGAATAACATCGATTACCTCGTTACAATGGCGCCTGTCAAGGGGTGGGATATATTGGGAAGCAAGCGAACTGTCAGTTCTTGAAGTTGATGTGTTGGAAGCAGGAAAAATGGGCAAGCATAAGGATCTGAGAGACTTTGACAAGGGCCAAATTGTGATGGCTAGACGACTGGGTCAGAGCATCTCCAAAACGGCAGGTCTTGTGGGGTATTCCCAGTATGTAGTGGTTAGTACCTACCAAAAGTGGTCCAAGGAAGGACAACCGGTGAACCGGTGACAGGGTCATGGGCGCCCAAGGCTCATTGATGCGCTTGGGGAGCGAAGGCTAGCCCGTCTGGTCCGATCCCACAGAAGAGCTACTGTAGCACAAATTGCTGAAAAAGTTAATGCTGGCTATGATAGAAAGGTGTCAGAACACACAGTGCATCGCAGCTTGCTGTGTATGGGGCTGCGTAGCCGCAGGCCGGTCAGAGTGCCCATGCTGACCCCTGTCCACCACCGAAAGCGCCTACAATGGGCACGTGAGTGTCAGAACTGGACCATGAAGCAATGGAAAAAGGT
>OOFE01050464.1:10947-21429 GCA_900323365.1 Monocentris japonica
TATCCTCGCTTAACAATCGATAGCATTCCATAGATGCACTCATATGTTCCTTTCTTATTTTCTCCTCTTTATTTCTGTGTTTTCAAACCTAGATTATTATCATTATTATTATTTCCTGTCTGTCATATGGGAAAGAAGGTATACATAAGCTTCCTACTGAAAAAAACTGTTCACCTCAGCTTTAAGATATAAATACTACTAGAAAATACTGTTCAACTCAGCTTTAAGATATAAATACTACTAGAAAATACTTTTCGCCTCAGCTTTAAGATATAAATACTACTAGAAAATACTGTTCACCTCATCTTTAAGATATAAATACTACTAGAAAAGACTGTTCACCTCATCTTTGCGATGGACTGTGATTTGTCCGACTTCCTGAATTCTGACATCACCAACAAGGAAATACCTGTAGACAAGTGCAGGCAATCATATATTCATTTGAAATAAAATTAAATGAACAATTTTAACATCAATTTGTGAAGACAACTTTTAAAATGCCATGGCAGGACAAAACTACTTGTTTTATTAAATAATTAAAGTGGCACTTTAATTATTTACTTTACTGTTACAATTGGGGGAGTGCAAAGTGATTTCTAACTGTCTTTCTAACCTTTTACTTTTACTCTGAAAAGAATAAGGTCAAACATCAACCAAAATGAGCACAAAATTTCATAGTTAAAACAGCTTTGGAAGTTGTTTTAAACTGATATGAGAAAGATATTTATGTCCTGAATTCGTAAAACAATGCAGGTAGCAGCGATAGACGACTACTGATGTCAGCACAACTTTTATTTTGGCGCTGTATTCACGCAGGTCTTCAACGTTGGCGCAGGCCAGCGTATCAACATCTATTGAACAAGCAAATGTTTGTTTGGCAAAATTTACAAAAAAACGGTGTAGTAATACCCGAGGAGGTGGGTATACCATGACCTTTCCCTTTTACGTATTTCAGAGGTGCTGGGTATACCCTTTAACACCCAGAAAAAGAGGCAGGTTCACTACTGGGTGAAGCCACTGACATTCTGTCTGTAAACTTCAGCTTTGTTTGCATCGTCAAACCAATCTGATTGGGGTTAGTCTGCAGTGCCAGATAGCGACTTACAATTTTAGCCGATTGCTTTGACTCAATCAGCTTTTCAATCTGGATTTGAATCTGAATCTGCAAAAAATTCTATACTCTTAATCTTGGGCTCAAAATCCCATATTGCATGCATTATGAAAATAACTGTCAAATGAGATTGTACATCATGCAAAAACTTAATCCTAAGATCAAAACATCAGGTACGTTTGTTGGTGCATTTCATTCGTCAGTGCATTCTACATTGAAATTGTCTTTCTCAAATCACGCTGTCAAGCAAAAGATAATTCATCATTAAAACCTAATATTCCAAACATTCAGATGATATGAACAGCACTGAGCAAAAGGTTTTCAATTATAGAGAGGTAGCTCAGCATTTGTGTCCCTGGTCTGGATTTATTTTATTTAAATGTATATGGAGAGAGAGAGAGAGAGAGAGAGAGAGAGAGATGTATGGCAAGCTGATGTGACAGATCCAGCAGATGTTGCTGCCACTCAGCTCTTAATCTAAACTGTTTTACTGAATAGTAATGCGGAGCAGCTTGCCTCATATCTCTCTCTCACACACACACACACACACACACACACACACACACACCTCCTCTCCTCTTTATTATTTTTACCACTTTCCACCATAAAACTGCACGAGACAATTTTCCCATGTTGGCAGCTCCAAACGGCAGCTATCTGAAATTTGAGGGCTTCAGTACCAGAAATCCTGTACGGTGACGTCAGTGAACTGCACATTGCACGCTCATATTCACCAACCCAGCCGGCCTGTGATGCTTCATACCAAAGGACACCAAAGGGACGAGAGAGGAAAAAGATCCCCGGTGAGTCCAGCTTTCTCTGGAGGGAACGCTATGACCTTTATCGACCTCTACTGGCGGTTAGTAGGAATTGCAGCAACATTGATAGAACTTGTCTCCTCCTACACAAGTCCACCTCTCACTCCCCTTGAGCTATGGTGTCCTGTATTAGACGCAAACAAAAAAGTCCCATTTTCACAATGGAGAGGAGTAAGCTAGCTAATTAATGCAGAGATCCAACAGAAACGTGAAGAGGTAATTTATCACCATGCTAAATATTGGAAGAATAATACTGATTTTTTCTCTCCTCTCCTCTCCTGTCCTCTCCTCTCCTCTCCTCTCCCCCTATAAGGAGGTTCATTGCAGGGACACCACAGAGTTAGCTGGAAATCACATATGTCAGCCAATGTAATGATCCAGGCCATTGTTTTCCCAGCCAGTTGTGGTCAATAGGGTGTCACATCCAAGGTTGGATAGTTAACTACCCGCCGCTGGGCAAAGACTTAATGGCATTCAAGAGATAATCTTAAAAGGATGCGTTTTCCCTCTGAAAAGCAGAAGCCGGTCGTTTATAATGGCAAATATTGTTATTGCTGGAGATCTTGAGCAACGTGCCATTTGTCAATGAGAAGTGTGCTAAAGGAAAATCAATGTTTAATTAAAGGCAAGGTATTTAGACAAAAAAAACAAAAAAAAAACAAAAAACAAGAGCCTCTTCAATCCAGACGGAATCAAACGATCGCTGTTGCTTGACAGGAATCTCAGACGATAACACGCCGATTAGCTCCCGCTATCACTCCTGGAGAAACGGGAAATTGAATGGTAGAATTAATAGGATAACTGGAAGAAGCCTGCAGTATATCGAGCGCATGCTTCTGCGATCAGTATGGTGTGTGTGAGTGAATGTATGACTATAATACAGATAAAATAAAAGTCACCACAGGCTTGGCAGGCTAAATGATCTGCATTACAGAGTGGGCGTTGCCTTGCCTTAGTTCTCTGTTAGTCTATTAGTGCAGGCTCACTGACTGTGAATGAGAGGTTGGAGCTGGGCGGAGACACCGTCTGTCACTCAATGATGACTTCATTAAAACACGCCCATGAATAAAAGAGCGGAGTCAAAAACAGTCAGAGAGGGTGATGGATGTATTTGTTAGGATTAGACCGATATATGGGGCCGATATTGGTCTTTTAGTAAAAATCAATATCGATCACCTCTGATATGATGCAGTTTATTTGATTACATATTTATTGTAGAGTTGATCAATACTACACTGGTTGTGTATGGGAAGACCTTAACCTGAATTGATTCATGAGCCATTTTGATCTGATTTCCAAATATGTATTACTATCATTCATATTTTTCTCTTATTCTTTTATTATTATTTCTCAATTTTTTCTAATATTTTTGATATTTTTCTCATCATCCAATGGAGAGTTTTAGTGCCCCATGATGGTCTAAATGCGTTAAATGCCACCCAGACAAGAATACAATTCTGGGGGCAACACTGCACTTCATGCACTTTTTTGGCATGAAAATGATCAAATTTAAAGTGGATATTAGCACAACTATCCAACTTCAATCCAAAAATATTGTATCGGCCTTTGGCCCATATCAGTCAAACCCTGCTCCAAACCCAGCTGATCTCAGAACTGTCAGGGTCTTTAAGTGAAGCCTTAATAGGAAGAACTGTAAGTTTTCAGACAATGGATGTTTTCAAAGTTTATTATCTAAAGAGTCAGTGAGTGTTTTAAATTCATATGTAGGAATAGTAGAAAATGTTGGCTGGACTGTAAAACAGCTGGGTTTCAAATTCAAAATGAAATACAGCTTTTATGTTTGTCTGCCGGGTTAAATGTTTGCAAAATCACAAAAAAACAAACCTTTGTCTCCATCCTCCATTGCGCTGTGCACTGTAGTATCTATCATACCGGGTTTTAAATGCCACCTCGCTCGGCATTGATCTGGCGCCGGCCTCTTCCGATCGATGGGAATTAAAGAAAACCCGAGGCTAGGGGGAGACGCCGGGGGTCATGACCTTCCGGAGCCGCGCTGATTGGACGGAAAAGGTCGGCGCTCAATCCCACCGGCCGCCGTTCCGTGGTGATGTAGTCACACGTACTCGGACATAAACACACACACACACACACACACACACATGCACACTGATGTATACACACGTTTTCAATCAAAGGTATGAACACTACACTGAACAGAGATGGGGATTCGTGCTTTAATGTCATGAGCATCAGTAGCCTCTAGCACACACACACATTCACACACATAACCAAACACAAACCCAATGTGGTAAATAAATGACTGATATCTAAATTAATGTACAATAAATATGTCTTGTGGCTGCATTGCATTCTGGTCTATCTTGGCTACTGTCGGTGGAGAAATTGGTCTCTCTCCTCTTCTCCGATAGATTTCTCACTGTATGATTGTTGATCGTCGGTCTAGAAAGAAGCCCTTGCTCTTTGATTCTGAGGGGCTGACACCAAAACCTGACGGTTACCGTTGATGTTTTAGATCAATGAAACATTTTCTGATATCAAACTCCATTGTAGCTGCTGGAAATATCCCTAGGTGATGTCATATTGTCATATTGTGTATCGCCAAAAGCTGTTTTTAGCATTATTAAGTGAGTGTTTTAGGGCGGATTTTTTCTTTAAATAGAGGTAAATGGGGTCGGTGGTAGCTGGAAAGTCAGGAGGTTGTCAGTTTGAATCCCCAGGCCGGCTGGGAAAATGGGGGCCAACTGTCAGTGTTCAACTTTAGGAGTCTGTGACTGCAGTGTGTGTTTTCTGTGCACACACTCTGAACAAAGATGGTTCTATATAGTACCAGAAAATGGTTGTACCATAGCAGAACCCCTTATGGTGCTGTCAAGGACCATTTCAGAATAAGAAACCACACCAGTTAACCAATCAGAAAAGAGGAGTAATGGTTCCATATAGAACCACTACCTTAACAAAAGAACCTTTGAAGAACCCTTCTTTCTGTATGTATGCATTCATATGTATGTGTATGCATGTTCATCTGTATGTGTGCGTGTGTGTGTGTGTATGTGGGTGTGTGTGGGTGTGTGTGAGGTGGTAAATGTCCTTCTGCGGCTGACATTTTCCTTTAAATCAGCTGGCCTTGCAGGCCGCACCGCACTTGAACTCCTGGTAATGAATCACTTGGCCAACACAATATCCACTCCCCAGGACACACACACACACACACACACACACACACACACAGGAGAGAGAGAGAGAGAGAGAGAGAGAGAAAGAAAGCTAGAATGTTTGGCAAACCTGACAAAAGCCCTCAATTGCCCTCAATTGTGTGTGTATGTGTGTGTGTGTGTGTGTGCGTGTGTGTGTGTGTGACTCTCTCTGTTAAGGAAGGACACATATCTCATCCTTAGATCACACACAGACAAGTGTGTGTGTGTGAAACGATTGAACTTGCCCTTGTACAAAAGAAACACACACAAACACACTCCACACCCACATATCAAGTGTACATGCATCGTTTTTGTGTGCGTGCACGTGTGCATGGATGTGTGTTTGTGTGTGTGTGCAAGAAAGCACACACACACAAACACACAAGTAAATATCTCTGGTCTCTCAGATTGCTCCAAGATTTATTCCCCTGCCAAGGCAGCAGAAAATTGACTTGTTTCATGGAGGCAGGCTATTGACACACTACAGAGGAGGGGGGGCGGGGGAACAGGGGTAAAGAATGAACGAGTGGGCGCCCGATACAGACCAAGAACAAGAGAACAGGAGAGAGAGAGACAAAACGAAAGGCATTGAGTCAGACGAGAGAAAGGGTGAACGATTAATCGTGGGGAGGCAGAGAGAGAAAGAGACAAAAAAAGGCAGAGAGCTAAGTGATAGAGTGAGAGAGAGAGAGAGAGAGAGAGAGTAATGTAATCAGCAGTGTGGGGAATAGCTGTGAGTAAAATGGCCAGGCTGACATTTATATAAGAGGATATTGATGACATGAAGCCACTGCTCTGATAAAGCCACTCATTTAACCAGTACATCATTCACAGCCTGCAGACACCACGCCGTCGTGTGTGTGTGTGTGTGTGTGTGTGTGATGCATTCAAAAAGAGTTTGCAGACGCGAACCAACACAAAGACGTTCATGATGCAAAAAGGTAAAGATGCACAAGAGTGGGTGGATGGAATTGGAAAAGGATGCATGCACAGGTGTGCGCAAGCACACACACACATACACACCTTAGGGGGCTAAAATCCCACCTCAGAGAGAGAGGCTAAATCTGTTTTTATGGCTATGCACACGCTGAAATCGAGGATACACACACACACACACACACACACACACACATACACTCACAGGGGGAGTTGTGGGAAACCTGGTGAGCTGGGCAGTTTTTCTGCTGCTCTCAGCTCTGGGGTTCCTACCAAACAGACCTGGGATAATTTAGTCCAGACTCCTGGGTTCCACTGTCTACACCCCTGAACACCACCAGCAACACATTATACCACTACCACAGTATACACATGGTATGCTCATATTGTACAAGGGCCATCTTAACAGGAGTAGTCTACTGTAATAGACTGCATTTGTTTGCAGGGAATATGTACTGCATGGTTCAAGTGGACAGCGGTAGGATGGTGGGAGACACCAGGCTTGCTAAGAGGTTCATCGGTGACACAAACTAGAAGACTGGTAAGAAATTGCACTGTCTATATTAACAAGTCTGATCTGAATGAGATTATTGGTGTTGACTGAATGGATTTCACTGAACATCGCCCACGTGGGACAGTGTCGCCTAGGGGTGATGGGTACTGACATGTGAACCAGCTGGACAGGCCATGCTCCTCAGAAGGTGATAATATGGGCCGGGTAAATCGTAAGGTTGGAGGCAGCATCATGAGGGAATGATGAAACGATGAACAACAGTACAGACCTGATGACAAAGAGAAAATCCTCATGAGGGCATGGACTGTCTCAGTTAACATTAAAATGAAGAAAGCCTGTTGAGCATGGCTACGTTTAAGCAGCCTGGCTCCAAAGCAGATTCGGGTGTCTGTCGGGTTTTGTATAACTGATTGCGGTTACGAAACAGGTTGAAATCGTCAATAAAGTTGGACCTGGGCCGCTGCCCTCGACTGAGGGTGGGGAATGGGGCCAGGCCTCGCTTCCTGGAGTCCTTCAGGGAGTTGAGCAGCTGTTGAAAGTAGAAGCACGTTGGATTACTGGGAGCTGGTGTTGTTTGACTCGATGTGAATGGCCAGGGTGGAGCAGTCGGGATGATTTCCAGGACGGATGGTAGCCTATCCAAGATATCCAGGAAAACAGTATGTGTGGGCCCCTCTAGCTCTGACATCCTTTACGATGGACCTCCCCACAACCAAGGTTGAGGGGGGCTAGCGAGACGGAGACTGAGAGGGGAGAAAGCCTGACCACAGAGGCACCTGGGTATAGTGCCTATGAGGCTACCACTCAGGGCAGGGGCTTCAGGCTCAAGCTGGGCAAAGCTGTTCGAGAGTGGGATTGGGTTGGCTGTAGGCGCAGCCATCAGTGGCTTCGAGGCCCATGAAAACCGAGTTTTAGTGTCCCATGGTTTAAATGCTGTTTCAGAGGCTTTTCTATCCTGAATAAAATTCCGGGGGAAACACTGAACATTTTATATTTTTGGGATTGTTTTGTCCTCAAAATGTTCAACTTTAAAGATATTAAGTATTGGAACAAAATCATCAGTAGCTTCAATAATTTGGTATCACAATCAGTATTGGAAATTTATGCCATGACAATTGTCAAATTTAAAGGTATTAAAAATACCACCTGTCACCAGTTCCAATCCAAAAATATCGGTATCAACAAAAACCCGTATTGGTCAAATATGGTTCAGTCCCTCGAAAGCACACATGGCTGTTGATGGACACCTTGGCTGTTACAGGGATTGAACTATTGACCTTTTGGCCTCGGGACTGGATTACCATTAGGTTGCCCTGCCACAAGCAAGAATTTGGAAAAAAATTAAATGAAGTAGCATTGACATTATGGAACGTGGAGGATCTTTACTCTTTGAATATGATACTGCAAATGGTAATACTGGATACTGTCAAATTTGACCATATGGGTACTGGAATATTCCCAGTCATACCAAAAGCTATACACACACACACACACACACACACACACATTTCTTCATTTAGAGTCAAGTGTTATTAAGCCAGCGGAAGTAGTAGTAGTAGAGATTTATCAAAGGCAGTAGGTGCAAATATAATCCAGTACGTGAAATCAAATCAAATCTAAAACATACCATGGTGAATTCCAAAAAGGCTGCTGTCAGCATGGGGTCTCTGAAACTTAGCACTACCCCCTGGTTACGCTGGGTGATTGGGCTGAAAATAATCCATCACGCTCTGTAGCAGTGATCCTCAAAACCTTTATATTTTGGGGAATGGCAAACAGTTAGCATTTTGTCTCAGGGACCAGCAGGTCATGGTGTTGCCATCTTAAAGGTGCTATGTGTAGCATTTTAGCATCAATAAATAATTACTACATTTATTTTGTGCCATTAGTACAATTACCATGACCGAACAAGACCATCACGAGAAGAGTACCAGCTCTATCGGCCTCTATGCTGGGTCCGATTTGGCAGGAAATCTGCTGCGTTGCTTTATGGCACAAAACAGGAAGAGGGCGCTGTATTTGGGGAACGCACACTTGATGACGACCAGCTGAATTTGAGGAACGCACACTTGATGACAACTAGTTGAATTTGAGGAACGCACACTTGATGACGACCAGCTGAATTTGGGGAACACAGACTTGATGACGACTAGTTCAATTTAGGGAACACACACTTGATGACGACCAGTTGAATTTGAGGAACGCACACTTGATGACGACTAGCTGAATCTGGGGAACGCACACTCGACGACCATCAAAATCACCCCGAATGGATCTGGGGGCCTGCTGAAACGCTGAGCTGTAGCACAAAAACACTGATACACATAAATGTAACACAGTAAACACACACACACTATTTTCCCAGGTCTTCTGTCTGCCTGGCTTCCTGTGTATGGCACTTAGAGATCCATTGATAAAGGAGCCCGTATGTAACCATAGTATATGATTTAACACTCAGAACCACTAAAGCTCAGTGGCCGATAGTAATCGGACCTCCAGAGACTGTGGGCGGCCACATCCACAGTGTGCGTTTAGCTTCGCAGATGCTTATGTTTTTTTTATGACTGTATGAGAGATCAAGTTTTTGAGTTATAACCACTTAGACTTCCAGACAGAAACCACCGCTGTGCTTTAAAAGCCTCGTAACTCAAGTATTTTTTGGCTTTACAGTACTTTGAATGAAGGTTTACATGTTTGTTTACATGTAAACCCATTTCAAACAAATTTCAAAATTTGAAAAAAAAAAAATTACTTTTGTTTTTACATTCAAAATACATTGGTGCTAATCTGACTGTTTTGCTACTTTGTCACTGAATAGTTACTTTTTAGAAGACAGCAACACATCATGATATACATACACACACACACACACACACATTTGCAAGTGCGTCGACAATCACACTAGAAGGAGAGAGGGCCGGGCAAACAGAGTGACCTCTAGATGTGACTTTTCTCTCTGATGTAACTCAATCAGCGCACACACACACACACACACACAGAAATTCACATACAGATACACTGGTTGGCTGCATGGTGTGTGACAACAGTGCATTGACCAAGTGAAAAAAGCATCAAAGCATTTGGGCACAAAACACACACGTGCACACACACACACACACAGGCCTAAGTGGCGTGACGGCTGCTCTCTGCTCTCTCACGCTCCTCTGGTCTCTCGGATAACACAGCAACCTAATGAGTGTATGTATCTATCTAATCTACACCCCCCCACACACACACACACACACATACACAAACACACACACACACACAATTTCATAGCATATATGAATGATTCTGGTGTGCAGAGGGGAATAACATCTGAAGGTGAGTCTTTCCCAGCCTGGTTGATGATGTTAAAACAGCGCTGAGGTTTTCAGGGTGTGCAAGGTTTGTGGTAATACAGCATTCAACTCCCAATCAGTAACACAGAAGCCTTGTTTTGAAACCCATCCATTGCCGCTAATGATATTTTTCCACTAAGCCGCTCTACGCCGCCTCTCTCAGGCTGATTTCCTGATATTTCACTTGTCCATTTGTCTCTCCTCTTCCCGTCTTTTCATCCTTCCTTCCCCCTGTTCTCTCCACCCTCGTGCTTCTGTTAAAGGTCAATGACAGATTGCAGAAGCTTTTCCTCCCGGTGAGGTCAACGACCATTTCTGGAGAGAAAAGCTCCCCGGTGAATGAAAATGAGGAACCCCCCGAACTCAAAGCCTATGTTGTCTTCAGTTTATTACGAAGACAGATAGATGTGTTTTTTACTGGCCCTTTCGGCTAAGGCTGGGTGTAAGATACAAGAGTGACACACGCACGCGCACACGCACACACACACACACACATGCACACACACACACACACACAGGTCTTTGCAGAGGTTAAAACCTTCAGCAGATCAAACACCCAGATGGACATTTTGGGCGAAAGGTGAGC
>OOFE01050469.1:6609-17739 GCA_900323365.1 Monocentris japonica
GAGTGAGGGTCAATAGGAGATAAAAGATTGAATAGAGAGAAAATAGAATAGTAGTTTTCTCAAATCAACACAGGCAGTGAAATAGTTCCACAGTCTAAGCATCACCAAGATAACTAGACCCTATAAATCAATTATTTCCAATTATTTTCCAGAGAAATTATTACTCAATCAGACCAGGAAGATGGAGATGTTATATGTGCTTGGTCATATAATTGCAAGTGATGTGTAAATACACCTTTGTAACATAACATACAGCAAATACAACTCAAGTACTTCATTCAAGTATCTGAGACGGGTGCATATGTACTAAAACAACTAAATGGTGGTGAGACGTACAGTCAGAGGTCAGGTTCTGGGTAGACTGAGACTTCTGCAAACCAGCGTCTCTGTCCACCAGCAGTACAGCTTTGGACGTGGGGTTAGACAGCCTCCACAGGTGGGCCCCTGACGTCCTCTTCTTTTGGGGCCGGGAGAGTAGCGCAGAATCCCTCTCTGGAGCACCCCCATCCATCCTGCTGAGATACAGGACAGCCGCTTTAAGGCCGCTGCACATACAATCAGTTATCATAGTGAAAAATGAGACTCTCTCTTTCGCATTAGGAAGTTTCACACCATCAAACAAACCAATATAAAATTATTCTGGTGTCATTTCAAAAATTTGACATTTTTCTGTACATTTTGGGAGGCTACATGAATGCACTGTTCATTTGCAACACTGTGGATGTGCAAAAACATTACGTGCATGATTATTTTAAATGAGATTATTACAGTTCAGTTTCCCCTGCTTTTGTCTACCGTTATTTATCATTAATCAATGAGTCATGGTATTATTTTCAAAAAAAGTTTGGAAATATCATAGAATAGAATCTGTCGTGTTTATTTTATTCTCGCCATGTGGACTTTTAAAAATCATTTTCAATGCAAACAGAGCTCTTATGCTTTTTGGTCTTATTTTTTGTTTATTCTGTTCCACCTAAGGGGAGCAAAAGGAGCATTTATCTAAAAATAGACCCATGCAGCGGCGGGTCTCCTTGTTCTGTGTTCTCTTCTTACTTAGGCCCCTCTATCCTGCCAGGGGACATGGGCGTCTTGTCCTCTGTGTTTCTGCCCTGGCCACCTTCCATCAAGGGCTGTACTTTGGACACCGGGGGCTTAGCAGAGTGGCTCCCTGGTTCCTTTTTCTGTGCTTTAGCGAACAGAGGCGTCTTCCTACACAGGGAGCCATTACAAAGTTAGGAGAGTAGATAAGTGGAATACACAGTTTTCCACCTTAATAGTTCCATTTACAGCAGATTGTCTTATTACAGAATCCAAAACTCAACCAAGTTGCCCGCCACCCTAAAAAAGACTTTTGTCTTTCACCAGGCACTGTAAATACATTTTATCTGCCTGATTTGATAAAGTGGAAAAAGTTAAAAGCAATCTTATTGAAGAGACTTTCAATTACCAGAACAGAGTCAAAGATGCCACTGTAAACTCACAACTTGGCTAGGCCGGGGAGGTGCACAGATGATTTGGCAGAGCTGTGTGAGTCCACACAGGACTATAATTATAGTTGTGTGAGTCCACACTGGTCTCAAGTGGTCAACAGTACCTGTTATTGTGTCCTCTGGCCAGGAAGCGTGAGGACATACTGAGCCTTGGGACCCCGCTCTGTTCAGCTGTGGATGGGAGGACAGCCAGTGTTAGAAAGAAACAGAGAGAAAGTGAGAGAGTGGCAAAGAGAGAGATAAAGAGCAAGAATGAAAGAAAGAGAAACAGAGAAAGCGTGAAGAAGAAAGAGGTAGAGAGTGAGAGAAAGCAAGCTAATGGACATTGTGTGCTTCTGTTTCTGTGAGTCTCTTGAGTTCGTGAGAGTGTGTGTGTGTACATGTCCTGTCTTACCCATGTTGCTGTTGTCTGCAAGTGTCTCAAAGTTCTGCTTGAGGAAGTCCTCCTGGCTGCGGTCAAGAGCATTGCTCACCGTCTTCAAAGCCTCGTCCATACTCGTCACTCCTTTCGCCTTTCGCTCCTCTTCCCCCTCTTCCTCCCTCTCGTCGCTCTCCTCATCAGAGCCGTCCTGGCTCAGTGACTCCATGCCCTCAGAATCTGAGAGCAAAAGAGAAAAAAGGTGTAAGGTCAGATGTAAGTGACACCTTGGAGTTACTGCGTGTCACTGCATTTTACCCCAGGAGGAAATGTCAGAAAACCCCTTTGGGACCCCCCTTGAACTCAATAGATCTACCACATACTGCATGTGCTAGCTAGTGGCTACTAGATAATCCTTAACAAATGACCTGTGTGCCCTAATCCCTCTCAGTGGGTTAAAACTGCATGTTGACTTCCACATGCATTTTAGTTTTCCATTTTCACGCCAGCCTTGTTACATTATGAGACAAAGAAAATACAGCATGGCTTTGATATTGCCTATTTAATATTGCTTAATATACCGTTGCAGGTTGTGCTATGTAAGAGCAGCTGAAATGTGAAGAGTAAAACAGTGGGCCCTGTGGGAGAAAGGTGTGTAGGAGAGCACCAGGTACTCTACAGGACATCCAATGTTATCATCCTGTGACCTTTTGCACATATGGGACAGTATGTGGGAGTTTTTTCACACATTTTATGAAATGTACATTATTTAATAAATCTCAACCATCTTTGATTTAACTGCTTTTCTGTTTTTAGAAAAGCGCTTTACAAGTAATGTTTATTATCACTGTTGTTATTACTGTACAGTAAGGCCTCACCATCAAAGGTGCGATCAGGGCTGGGCTCCCTGCTGTCATAGCCCAGGGAGCAGGCGCTGTCTGGGCTGAAGCTGTCCTGGCTCTCCCCGCTGCGGTTGCCTTGCCCTTGGGCCCTGCAGTGCTGCTCCTTCACCATGTAATCACTGATGTATGAAAAGAGAGGCGCGACAGACGGGTGAAAACAACGGAAAAGCGGAGAGACAGAGAGTGAAACTAAAACAGAGTGGAAAATTGCTTTTGTGCTTTGGTGTCGTTGTTGTGTATTCGCAGCATGTAGGTGAGTGGGTGATTTACCTGCCCTGTAGGTTCCTGTTGTCCTCCTTCCCCTCAGGGTAGAGCACAGCTCCATCAGTCCCCTTGGCGCCCTTGGATGTGTGTGTGGACAGCCAGTCAGTGTGCGGCCAGGGCCGATGCTTCTTAACCCTCTCGTCCAACTGCTGCTATAACAGAGAGATTTACTGGGTGAGGTCAACGCTGTTATTGCTCTTTCTACTCATTTACACAATCTCTCTCTCCCTGTCTTTCTCTTTTCCCCTCCCTCCCTGCCTACCGTGGGTTCCTGCAGGCAGGAGGCGCTCTGTGTGTCTCTGTCATGGGGGCGGGAGTTAGTTTTGTGGGAGAAGGTCTCCAGTTGCCTTAGGTCCAGCATGGACTTGACCATCAGCTCCAGGGGGCCCATACGACGGGACCAGCGCCTCCGAGGGCGCTTGGCGGTGTCGGGGGTCGCCAGGCTGTTGCCTCCATGCTGGAAAGGGGAGGTAGAAGACAGACAGATGTAGTCAGGATGGAGTGAACAGTGAGTTACTGCGATTCGCTGCCTTTATGATGTACCGTGAATGGGGCACAGATGAAAAAAGTCTCTGATTGATAGGTACTGTATGTCTTTCCATATATACACACGTCAGATGAGGTCAACCATTTCTTGCCACACTGGCTAACTGTGTATTTTAGAATGGATTTCACACATCACTTTTAAGGCTCAGCTGGGTATTTCCCCCAGGACCATCACAGCAGATTTAATCCCATATGACATGAAGTGAGCTCTGTGATCCTGAAGCTGCGAGGCTCTTTCAGTTGTTCTGTCTGAAGTCTAGACGGGAAACTAAAGGTGATGGGGACTTCTGCATCAGGGTTCCTAGATGTTGGAGCACCCCACTTGGATAGATCAGGCCGGCCAAATCAGCAATGTAATTTAAAACACATTTAAAAACACACTTTCACAAACTTGATTTATGTGATATTGCTAACAATTACTATATTGCCGTTTTCTGCTCTTTCTTTTGAAAAGTTTTTAATAAAGTGTTTTTTCTTATTTCATTCTGGATGATAATAATCTTTATGTATATGAAATAATCACCAACCTTTGTCAACGTCCAGTCCTGTCCTTCATCTGAACCACCTGTGATATGAAAGAGTACAATAATCAGAACAACTCTTCATAATAATGTGATGCTATATTGATCCCTGCAGGGAAATCACAGCAAACCGTCCTCCTTTCCATGTTCAGTGCAACCTCGTTAGACAGTACCTGTGTCCTCCTCTCCATGGCTGCTCTCGGAGGAGGTGTTGGTTGGGATGTCTTCCGTGTCGTTGTGGGCGTCATTTTCTGCTCCGTCCTCGTCGTGCTCACGGTCACTGTCAGAGGACAGACCACCTAAAGTCGGGGCACTGTACACCTCTCGCCTGAAGCAGCAAGGCAATAAAGTCAAACAAAGTCAGATCACTGTGGTCTGCCGAGATGAGCAGCAATCCTCCTAAAATTCTGGACAATACAGACAAAAATATGTGAAAAAATGTGTTTGCATGTGTGTTTTGTGTGTGGGTGTGTGTCTGCATGTATGGAGTTTTAGTTATACCAACATTTCTTTGAGGCAGAGCTGCTCTGGAGGCAGAAATAATCTTATTGGCTGAATAAAACCTCAATGGGCGGAGCCAAAGAACTACAGTTTTTCAGTTAGCTTACTGGCAAACTTGACTGGAAACAAGGGAAAAATATAAATAAAAATGTAAGGTCAGCAGGCTAGCAAACTAGCTTTCCTAGATAGCTATAGGCTAGTATGGCTAGTTTGAAGTTGGAAGGTCAGCTAGGCTAACTAGCTAACCTAGATAACTTAGTATGGCCAGACTGCATGTTTAGTTAGTAGCAAGAGCGCTAGGCTTCATAATATTATCTACCGTGTCTTTTTCACTGGGTTTCAGTCAAACGTTACAAGAAAAACTGTGGTTCTTGGGCTCCGCCCACTGAGGTCCTCATAAGGAAAGAAGTGCAAGGCTGTGTGTGTCTGTGTGTGGTACCTGAGACTGGAGGTCTTGCAGGGTGGTGTGTTGGGGATTCGTCTGAGCTGGCAGAGCCTCTCTCTCATATTCATGGTCAGTTCTGGAGCCAGTCGCCATACAAAGATACAGCTGAGAGGATAAAATCATTCATTTAAAACCATTTCACCTTTACTAAGGATGAAACTTCTTGTCTATACATGTGTTTCCCCATTAACTTCCTCGAGCAGGTTGAAGGTAATTTTGGTTTTGGCTCTGCTTCCGTCCCTGTTTTGGATCCAATTTTGGTCTTGTGCAGGTTGTAGCACTCAAACTATTTATATTTGGACACTTCACTATTATTAAAGCACCTGATTATAAATATCAGACATGTACTTGTTTATGTTTTAGGGGTTGTTTGTTTTTTTAGGTGGCACCACTGATGTGCCGACACTCTCTTACCTGTCCCCAGACACAGAAATCAAATGCTTGCAGTCGTTGGTGAACTTCATCCCTGTGACAATCTCTGAAAATAAAAATATATATATTTCCATCTGCCTTTCAGATCAGATCAAATGCATATGTGTGTGTGTGTGTGTGTGTGTGTATGTGTGTGCGTGTTACCAGAGTGTCCAAACATAGTGGCGACACACTCTCCAGTAAAGAAGTCAAAGATGCTGATGTTCTTATCGGAGCAGCTGGTGGCCACGTACTGACCAGAGGGATCTGTCTGAACCTGCCAGTCAAAAATAGAAAAAAAAATATAATCCCCTTCATAGTCAGACCCAACCAGGTCCAAATAGTAGTTGTGCTTGAAAAAGTGGAGTGCTTCAGCAATTTTATCTTGTTAATAATGTGTCCATTTTTGACTTTAAATGGCTTTGGGGTGTGTATTTCTGTGGAGAAAAAAAAACCCTACCCTGAGCAGACTGCCATCTTCACTCAGTGATCCTTTGTACAGCTTCTTCTGTTTGCCACTGCTGATGTTGAAGATCCTGGAGACAAAGGGAGAGGAGAAGGTGTCTGAGCAGAGAACGAGGCAACTGAGATCTCAGAGAACAAATTAGACTTGAAATATAAAAAGTGAGTTTCTCTGTATCTGTTGAGAGCTTTTCGCTGGAATGTGATAAACGTGCATACACACGAGCCCACAAACATACACTCATAGACACACACACACACACACACGCACCTTAAGCAGCGGTCCTGACAGCCTACAGCAGCATATTTGCAGGTGGGGTCTACACCCATGTCATACAAGGTGGTCTTCCTCACCACATGGTGAGAGCGCCTGAACTCTGTTTTTCTGTCAGTCTGCAAGAAAAAACAAATCAATGGCAGTTTAGTGCTGAGGAGGAACGCTACCACAGCTTCTATATATCATGGAATGGTTCTCACTGGATGTCGTTGGATGAAAATGAAGGCAAAATACATAAAATAGAAAATACAGTATGTGAAATACAACCTATGAAATCAAACTCATTTCAAACTCATTTCAACAGAGTCTTCGATCTTATGCAACTCTGACCATACAGGAACCCAGAAGCAAATCTAGTGGAAAGAGGGCAGCATTATGTCTTCTCTATCAGGCTTAGACTCTAGATAGATTAGTGGTTCTCAACGAGTGTGACGAGGCCCACTGGGGTGCTGCAGAGGGTGTGTCCTTTGAGACTTTGCTCAAATGTTAAGAAAATCAATGTCAAACAAAAGTAATTCATTTATTTTTTTAGAAGTGATGTGCCTTGTTGTGTTTGTGGACCCTCTTTCATAATCAGACGGATTTATTTGTTTGTTGTTTTGCCTCTGCACCAAAATTAAGCAATAAGCCATGAGAGGCGATGTAGAGTGGTTTTAAAACAGCTAAGAGGCATTGCTGGGTATGACACAAAGTGGAGCCTTGAGAGGGTTATTGCTGTCATAAACACTGGTAACATGCCATTGTGATAAAAAGAAACCTAAATGTTCATTAAATCTTTTATTTGTAATCATTAATAATTGAATAACAGCAAGTAGTTATTGTGTGAATGGGGATCTTCAGTGAGCAATGCGGTCACAGGTACTTTTACTTTGCTTTGAACATAACACAGCCAATCAGAACTGAGGAGAACAATCTAACTTATAAAAGAGAGGATGGACTGAATCTCCCTCAGAATGGTCTTACCTTGTATGCGGTGCGGAAATAGATGCTCTTGTCTGCCCCACAGCTGATCATCCTCACTTTGTTGTCATTGGCTAAAGAACAAAAATATGCCACGATGACAAATTACAAGGAAACAAAATCAGAAATTCGATAGCAAGCATTTCAGAAATCCCCCACCCAAAATCTAAAAGCCAACCGATCCAAAAAACAAATGCCATTTATAAGGTACAAAAGGTGACAAAAAGTGGAAAAACAGGAAACATTTGAGTCATAGACCATCATTAGTTCTGAATAGACCACACCCAACTAAATAAACATGGCTGTCATCAATAATTCAAACAAGCAGTGCAGGAAGCACATGAAAAAAGACACTTCTGCACCTATAGGATTGAGTGAAGCTAAAAGTGAGGATTAAGAAAGGATGGGCCGCTAAATGTTGACAGTGTCTTTAGCGACTCACCAGCGAAGCGGACGGCTGTTATGGATGAAGAGTGCTCGTCCAATGTCTGTACCAGACCGTAGTCATCCTCAGCATCCAAGACGTGGATCAGACGGTCCCTGCTAGCTGTGGCCAGCAGCTTCAGACCTGAGAGAGAACACTTTTTATACACATATACACAGTACATGCTCTACTCTGCAAGCACTGGTAGACTCAGTCACACACACTCACTCAGACACACACCTGTTTCTGGTTTAGAGTACTCAAGACATAGGATTTCAGCATCATGGGCCTCTACTTTCAGAATCTCCTCCATGCTGCTGAGGTCATGAACTCTGTAAAATACACACACACACGTTTTTTGGAGTGGTCACATGTCACATGGCATGGTTCTGCTCATAGGCCAATAACCTGCCTCATTTATCCCTCTTGATACTCTACACATTTTTTAAAATCACACCTATCAGTCAATATCAGGCAGCCCTGGGAATAAAACTGAATGGTACATATCCTCCATTTTAGCCTTCTTTTTCTACCTCAGCATCCCGTTACGATCCCCAGATGCCAGGTGTTTTCCATCTGGGCTGACACAGATGGTCCTGATGCCTGTCCTGTTCTCCGCTTCCTGCCCGTCCCCTGGTTTTTCTGCAGGACTTTCTGGGTCCGGCAGGGCAGCAGAGCTTCCATCCACATAGATGACATTCAGCAGATCCTGAAGAGCAGTGATGGAAAGAAAGGTGGAAGGGAACAATCGATCACAGGGGAGACTTTGGATTTTGAGTCTATATTGCCTTTTGAAGAACATGAACACATGTATGGTGGCAAACTCACGTTGCAGAGGACGTTGTGTGTATGGGCCCGAGTTTGCGTCCACCCATCCATGCACCACAGTCTGATGGTGTTATCAGCTGAGCAACTGAGGAACACCCCTGATGACAGACCAGAGTCCGATCCCCGAGGAACCTCTGGGTACATCTGAAGAATGATGATAGATTCATTGGTTCATATAAAATACCTGAGGGAAGTATTCATAGTATTGTCATGCTGTTCCATGGCTTTCTGATCCATACAGACCATTACTGTAAAAAGTCATAATAGGCTTTTAGTATTTGTTTCATATTAAATGCCTGCTGTTACCTATGGGAAAAGGTTGTTTGGTGATGCAATAGAATACTGGGCCTCAGGAGACATGCCTTTACATGTCCTATATGTCCTATGTACTATAACCCTATATTGCCTCAATAGTTTTGGAAACGGTTGGATTATACTTTGCTGTTAGAAAGTTTAAAACATTTTGTTGAGAATTAAGGCATCGGAAGAATGTTGGCACAGCCATATAAGACAGTAAGTTAATATCTACTGTATTCTCTGTGTTTACAGTGAACACACTAAAAATAATCATGAGTCACGGTGCTTGAAGACCTGAGTTCCTCCTGAGTTCAATACTATTGTCTATTTACCTGCAGGTCCCAGACACAGGCAGCATGGAAGAGGGCCGAGTGCACCTTCCCCACCCTGTGGACATCTCGCACATCCCACACATAGAGACTGTGGTCATTGTACACACAGCTAAGCCAATGGCTGACAGGGTCATAGGTCACCGCAATGGAGTCTGGGTAATGGGCAGCCATCTTGGTGGAAAAAAGGTGGCTGATGGGAGACAGGTTGGGAATGCATTTTTAAAGAAGATCATGGTACAGATACTTTACAGATGGTACAGATGCTTTCCTTCAGAGAGCCACACGTTTTGACCCCATCTTCCACAGAAAAGAAAGAAACCTTTAGCAGAGACTGGGACTGTGAAATGGTGCCACTTGAGACAGGGAGCACTATAATAAGAGAGCAGCTGATCCTACAGTGGATCAATGCCAAGGAAAGGCTGTGTTACTCCTGAGCTTTTTCTCACCTGGCCTGGGTGATGGCAGACACATCAGTGCTGAGGGGGTGTGGCCGTGGCAGTGTGCAGACAAAGTGCAGGTCAGCGGAGCTGAAGGCTCGCACCGTACCATTAGCACAACCACAGAAGATCAAATCCTCAGACAGAGACAGGGACTGGGCCACGCCCGTCTAGAAGACAAGATGGAAAACAACAGGCATGTCACTGCTATGTTCTGTTTCCCTCAGGGCAAGTCACAGACCTCTAATATACAGATAGCATGATCGTAGCAAAGAAAGTCATGTGCCCAATAAAAGGAAAAAACATAGATTAGCAAAATAGGTTCGACCTCCAGTCGATGATCATCATAAGGAAAACAACCACCAATATGAACAGAAATTTTCAGAAAGCTTTCAAGCTTTTTTTAAAAACCTATATATATACAGTATATAACTTCAGTTTGTCACTACTGACTAAGGTGTATACTATGAATTTATGTGTTTCAGATTTATTTCAACGTAAAAAGGTGGGCACACTCTATCCCTGCAAATGAATAGGTTGGTAAACTGAGGTGGGTTTACCCTCCACTGCATCCCTGTCAGTCTGTCAGTAATGGCCGAGGTTACAATAGAAGGTAAATTTGTCTCATTGGACACACACATCCTGTACTTGTCCTCGTCCCTGTTGATAATCCCCCTTTGATCCTCTGACAGAGGGCTGGACCAGGACACACACACCTTCAAAGCCTCTTGATAGAACAGCTGGACCTTGTCTGTGACTATCAGACACACCACAACCACTCTTGGCTGTGCAATTCACAGAAACAATGCAGTGGGTAAAAATCAAAATCAGATCAGTGGTGTTTGAGATATCACCTGAGACATAACATTTGACGGACAGACGGACGGCAAGACGAACAGACACAGCTCCCATCCCCAACAATTTGTAGTAGTAGTAGTTGTAGTGGCATTACAACAGCTAAAGAGCCCAAACAACCACTTTCCACTTCCTGCTGTGTTACTATTGGTCCGTTCCCCCTGTCAGTCACTCACCCGTAGGTCAACCCACTTGTCCAACATCCTCTTGCTATTAAACTCGCACAGCAGGCCAGAGGAGGTAATGCAGAAGGTGGAGTCAGATTTGGAGCCCCGCCCACAGGCCACATCACAGAAGAAGTTGTTCCTCAGCTCTCCCAACAGCCCCGAGCGCCCCAGCAGAGGCACAGGAGCACTGGCCTAAATAAAACAGAGAGCTGTTTGTTAGTTCAGACTGTGGTGGTTAATGCCCAATGAAATCCTTGTGTCAGACCAGCATGATGTAGTCTGCACTGAGAAAAAAGCACAGAGCTGGAGTACAGCAATCATAAAAGACTATGGGTGAAGAATTTCAGTCAAAGCACCTTGATGGGCTTGCAGTGGTCCAGATACCAGAACCTGACGTGTCTGTTCCCCGCAGTTACAAAGTAGGAGCTGTCCTCAGAGAAGGACACAGCCGTCACCTTACTGGACACCTTGTTAGCAGCCACCACCACGTCTTTCTGCAACAAGGACAAGAATGGAGATGTTTAGGTCCTAAACATCTGTGACACATTTTGTTTTTGCAACAAAATATCTTAAAAATGCAATTATTTGGTTATTTTAACAGAGATCTACACAAAAAACTCAAAGTAACATTCTTTAAGCATTAAACATTATAG
>OOFE01050469.1:28690-49551 GCA_900323365.1 Monocentris japonica
GTGATGAAGAAAAGGCAAAGGTAGAGGGAACAAGAAACAAAGGAGGAGTAGAGAGGAGATCAAGACAATCCTAGACTCCAGAGTTTTTAGGTAAAACAAACGTATACACACTCACTGTCATTGTTGCTAGCCAAGCGTGGTAGTCTTTAACACTAAGTTAGTGTTTGTCAAACAAAACACACACACACACACACACACACACACACACACACACACAGTCACCTGCTGGCGGCTGCCTTCATTTTAGTGATGGTGATTCTTTGTGTTGCTTCTTCTACTGTCTCAATGTCCACTGTCTCATCCTGGAGAAAACATACAACACACAATACCGATTCTAAAACAATACTTTTTCAAATGTCTTTCTCAAACTGCAATATTACCTTACTTTCTTAGTATGATTATGGACAATTTCAAACCATTATAGCACCAGATCTGCTGATTTTGTTGTAGTTTGTGCTTTGTTGATTAAATTCTTCATCAGGTAAAGAATTTTAGTGATAGAATCATGTTTCACTAGAAAATTAAAATAACTCAAAACTCAAAACATTTTTTACTTACATCGCCGTCATCCTCTCCATCGTAGTCTGAGGACTCAGAGGTCATGTCCTCTGAACCCATATCCAGGTCGGACTCTACCTGCCTCGTCGATTTATAATTCTCAGCATCATCACTCTCATCTGATGGCATCTTCTCGTCACACATCAGCTCAGGGGAGGAGCCAGGCTCAGCTGATCTGCCACTTGATAGGTCCTTGGTTCTAGTATGGGTGTGGTCTGAGGCCAAACCAGGTTCACCCATGTCTGAATTGGTTGCAGATTTACCCACACTAGTCGTGTTTGTAGTATTTACAATTTCTGCTGGTTGTACAAAAGCTCCATCAACACCAGGCTTAGGGAGCTGTATGAGTGTGAAGCCCCCTGGCAAGGTAACTCCTGGTGAGCTCTGGCCTGGGCCTCTGGAGCCCTGGTTGTTTGGAGGGCAGATCCTGAATGAATAGGTCCCACTCTGCCCCAGGAAGCTGGGGGTTTTGAGTGAGGGGGAGACTGTGAGAGAGACAGGTGAGGAGGATGAGCTGTTCTGGGAGGGGGCGATAGAGCCATGTTGGCCAGTGACGAATTTCATGAGAGGGTTGATGGCAGAGGATTCTTGTGAAGGCTGTGAGGAGGTGCCACATCCTTTTCTCAGAATGGCTGGCAGGACTCGCTGACCTGAGGACACAAAACAGTGCGTGAGAGGTGAAGAAATAATTATCCTATTTCCGTAAATGTTTTATACGCTAGAAGAATATGATGCTTTGAAGCACAATCCTTACTCTAAACACAAGGGTGGCCCACCACGAAAGGCGCACCACGAAACAGCAGACATTATCTTCTATTCTCTATATTAATTTTCAAATTGGGGTTATTAGCATTGTTTTACTTTGTAGTAACATAAATCTGGATCTTTTGCTATGATGGAAAGGCAATGGAGTGGGGGGGCTTCGTTTTCCACCTGCAGTGCTACTTTCTTTACAATATGTGTATCTGTCTGTGCATGCATTTGTTTTCTCCCTACAAACACCAGGAATCTTGCCAACACTTGGGTTTAATCTGAGTCATCTGCTTGTTGTGGGGCACTAGCTTTATGAGCTGTCCATTAGGGTGGGGGTAGGGTCCATCTCCCTGTGTGGTTTCAATCGGCTGCAGTAGCACTTTCTTAGCCCCAGAGGGTATGACGGAAGGGGGGGAGCCATCAGAGGCTGCAGGGGTGGTGACATGAAGCTAGTGAGGTCCTAGGTGAGGTCCTAGGTCCACTATAATGTGTGATTATAGTGGCAATAGTTGGAAACCCAACATTTCACACAGAAAGCAAGTCTATTGTAAAGGTGTAACTCTGAATTCACATAAATAAGGATTTGTTGACCATGTGTAATTATTAACCATGAGTCAGACACTCAAAAGGGTTTGGGGCGAAATGTAAAATTGTAAAATAAGGAGCAATCAATTCAAAATTATGTGCTTCTACTCTACTGTGGTCAAAGAAAGAGAAAGAATAATACCTGGTGGTTCTTTGGGTGTTTTCTTGACTGTGATTTTCCTTGCAGCAATCACTGGAGGGACTATTGTGCCTGCAGCCTTTAGGTGTTGAGTACCAGGAGTGCAGATTTTGTGTTTGGACTCTGGTTTCTGAGAGTTTTGAGGAAACTTGGTTGCAGCAGACAGCCGGCCCGTGACATATGCTGCAAGGCGGTTGGCCGGATGAAGAGATCCCATGTTTCCCAGCAACAGCCTGGCCTGGGTATAGGATTCACCGTTTACCTGTAGAGGACAAACAGATGTAAAGAAAAGGTTCACACAGGTAATGTGCACCCAATGGTATTCATGTTTTGAGTGTTGACATTTAATTTTTAGTGATTGCATGGTGAAATAATCTGTTGCAATTTTGTATGGGGTGAGCAAGCATCCAACAAGAAATAAATCAAGCTGTGGTTTTGGCCGGCCCCTGCTACACTTCATCATTATTTGTGCAAGTCTATCTTACTCAAATTAAAAATGTAGCAATCCCTTCTGCAGATTGTTGTCACCAAACCTGAATTTCCAGGTACACAATAGTTTCAAAGCATTAATAATGCTTTCAAACATATTTAGGTGTAGCCCCATGTAAGACTTACTTGGAAGTGTCATAGAGAAATGGCGGTTTTGCCAGCCTGACCTGTATGAGTCCCACTTCTTGGTGGCCACTGGGTTTCTTCCTGGCTCTCAGTCTGCCAGCAGGTAACACTCCACTCAGGAAGGGTGTGACTCCAACCAGCATCTCTGGCTCCTCAGCTGGACTGTCCTCCTCCACTGCCTCCTGGTCCTCATCAGAGCTGTTATCAGACTGCTCATCCTCCTCATCATCACTGATGTTCTTCGGCTTACTGATGTGGACCTGGGAGGGGTTGTAGGGCAGGAATTCAAATTTCAACTTCAATTGTCCCAATGGGTAGTTAGTTTTGCAGAAAGTGGGACAACATTAAAAGAAAAGACAGGTACAAAAACCACAGACAAGTCAGTCGCCAATGCAGGGCTTGGATGCATCGATGAACCGCTAGCCAGAGGGTAGTAGTTAAAAACAGAGGATAATGGCATTTGTATTGTTTACCACCTGCCTGCTTTATAGGTTACTGAGGTGACTGAAGTTTACACCACCATCTTACTGGCCACCTTCATCATTTTCACTAGAGCAATCTTCTCTTTCATGCCAAGATTATTATACCAACATATAATTGAAAAGGTCAGTACAAACTCAATATAAGCTCTACAAAACTGGAACCTGGAATTAAGCAAGTTTCCTTAATCAAGAGTTTTTTCCACATCATTTCAGTGCACTCAAATTTCAAAATCTCTTGTCAATCATGGAGCCCAAGTACTGCCCTCCATGTGCTTGAATATAAGATCAAACAGGGATACAGTGGTTTCTTGTACATCCTGCTTGGCCCTATAGGCAAACTGTCAAGGTGATCCTCCGTTTTGGCTCTTCCTAAATCACTCTTGCAAATGGCTTCATCCCTTAAGGAGTCAAGGCAACCGGTCTGCAGTCATCGAGAGCCTGTTGCCAAGAACAGCCACCACAGTAATCAACGGCACCCTCTACTGTGTAAACGACAGCCATAACACCTATACTTAAAACACTCCAGACTTCAATCATACATCACTTCTGCATAGAGACCATTGCATGGAGGCCTAACCTTGTAGGTGAGGCTGGAGCCGCTGGACTTTCGCATGTAGATTTTGGAGACCAGGCGGATGAGGTAGGGTCCAATGCAGAACTGCAGGGAGAGGTTGTTCTGTTTCATGCGTCGGCATAAAGCTTCCAGGACCATTTTGCGGTCCTTGTCCCATTGACACGCTGACTGGATCTCCATCCGCTTGCTGGGTTCTGATTCTTTGGATTTGGTCAACATAGAGATCTTCCCTGCTGGAGGACATGAGGTATTACAGTTATACAGTATATAGCAATCACTGGATGAGAGTCAATCTTTTTCACAATCATACGTTCAGGGAAGGGGAAAAAAATCCTCATAAAGAGTCTAAGATATTACATTCCTATTAGTGCATGGCCAAACTTTTACCAGAGAAACATAATTACTTTTAACCATATAGGCCGATTTTCGCCTGTGTGGCTCTTTACCTGCATTTTTTACGGCTAATGCCGTGCTGGAGGTCTTTTTCGGCAGGTTGTTTGGGGTCTTCTGCAGTCTTGTCTTGGTGCTTGGGGTACGAGTGGCAGGGTTCTTCAACGGCCTAGTGACTAGTGTCTTATTGTTGAACTCTCTTACACGGGCACACGTCATCATGCTCTCCAAGTACTTGTACACAGGATCCTTGTCCTCCTCTCGCACCTGCAATTCATCATTTTTCATTCAATGTTTAAAACAATTGCACTAAGAATCACCAGCCTAGACTCAAGAGTGTTAAACTGGAGACAAACAATCCCTCATGAAGCTCATTGGTCTCCTACTGTTATTCTAATAAATGTTTTGCAGTGGTTTAGCATATACAATTGACATAAATGTCAAACTAAAAATGATTTTGCACATAAAAAAGTGTGCAAAACGTTAAGTGATCACCTTTTATAGCTACTGTAAATCTAATAGGAGGGGGATTTTTTACCGGTTGGGCAAGCCGAGGGACAATGCGCTTATTTGAAGGGGGGGCTGGGCTGGGCAAGCGAACAGCAATTTTGGGGACAAAGAGGGGCTCTGGATCCAGGAGAGCAGTGCTTCGGTCCCACAGTGTATCCGAATGGGAGCCTGGGCTAGGCTGGACCTCATGTTCCATGTTAGTCACAGCTGGGGTGGGAAACAAGGAATTCATTACCACTTTTGAGTTATTGAAGGTTGTGACCAATAGAAAGAAACGGAGGAAACGAAAAAACAAAAATGCAGGAAAACAAAATTATATATGAAACAAAGTTGTGAGTTCAAAAACGTAAATCGCGACAGAAACTGCTAAATTGCATTCCTGGTAATTAAGTTATGAGTGTAATACTGCTGCTATTACTCCATTGCTTTAATCTGCAGGCATCAATTCTACAATTAAGACATTGTAGGATGAACGCAGTAAAGGAGGTAAAAGTAAAAACATCACTACACAACAGACTGGCTGTTATTTTCTCAAAATTAATCCATAAGCTTCAAACACTTAGGAGAAGTATAAAAAACCAAGTACCCCATTTCACATTAGGCCTTAACATCAGGACTTTTCTCAGTAAATTGATGATCTTACAATAAACACGCTGGATCGGGTTCTCAGCCTCCCCCGCAGTGGTCTGCTTGGTGATCTTACGTTTGAAGCAGGCACAGCCAAACATGCAGTCCGGCCGCCGGCAGTGGAGCGGACCTCTGTTCAGACGGCGGAGACTGGAACACACACAGCCCAGTCTGCAGAACTCCTGCCCACATTCAGGGCCCATCGCTTTCCTATACTGGGGTACACTGAGACGCTGGCTGGGCAGCATCTGATTGGAGCGGAGTGGGGAGAGCAAGGTTAGCGCAAGGCCAAAAAATGTTTTGAAGGGGTGAGACATGTGTGTGTGTGTCTGTGTGTGGTTTGAAAGCTACACCAGGCATGTTGACAGCTCCAAATGGCAGCAGGAGGCAACTGTTTCAAAATGTTTTACTTCAATACCCAGAAATCATGTAACATCACACGCCATCAGTAAAAGGCACACAGCAAGCTCATGTTCACAAACCCACTGACTGGTTTTCACCAAAGCATACCCAAAATAAACAGTGGCTGCTGTTTAAAAAGTCCAGTTTTGCTTTGTCACTTCCTGTGGGCTGAGAAGTGTCAACACCAGTATTTTACTTTGGGCAAATCTACAGGGTCTGAATTATGGGGGATGGGACGCTCTTCTCTGTTGCAGCCCCACTTCATGATGATAAGGGCGTATTTTTACAGAAAAATCTTTCTCAGTATAGCTTTAAGAATTAATTGTACTGTATTGTGTATACACCTTTTTTGTTACAAGTTTATTACATTGCCTGTATATGAGTGTCTACACGCAGTAAACACATACCTGTGCTGTCAGTATAACAGACAAAGCCACTGACAGCCTGTCTGTAGTCAGGCATGTTCTGCTGAGGCCCTGGTTGAGGGCTCCCTTCTCCATCTCCAACAGTTTGAGCTGGAACTTGGAGTGGCCTGGGGGTCTGCAGTGCGTCACCCCAGGGCTCTGCCCGCAGCTCAGCCCTGGTTTCTGGCTGAACCATGGTTTATATGGAGGGGATCTGAACAGAGAAGTAAAATTGAGCCCATTGCAGTACCGAGATAAAACATGAAAAATCACATGCCTGATGACAAGTCCTTACCCCTGTGATAAAGAACTGGCTCCAGGTGTAACTTTAGACCCAGGGGCAGCTTTTGCACCAACTTGTGTCTCAGGGCTCTTGTTAGAGACTATAGGTCTGGGTTTGGTCTGTGGAGGTACAGGCTGCTGGTTGGGCTTGGCTGCTGCATGGACAGAGGTTGCAGGGCTGGCCAGGGGAGGAGTTGGTGACATCAGGACAGAATAGAGGAGGGGTTTGTGGGAAAGGGGGCAGGGTCTGTTGGCCGAGACTGGAAATTTGGATGCAGCATTTCGATGCTTCAGTACGCTGTCCAGGGTCTTCACGTAGCTGGAGCTTTTAGCAGGGAGCTGATAGGCCACTGAGCTCCCAGGGATGGTGGAGAAGGCAGCAGCACGCTCGCTGATTTGCTGAGCTTCACTTTCCAAATACTTATCCAGCATGTTGCTGCAGAAGGCAGATAGGTCCTTTTGTGATCCTTTTGGAGTGGAGAGATAAAGAGACATCAATTTAGCGATTACCAATGGCGAGGCAGGCACAATTAAAGAATAAAGCTGAATACCTTCCGTCAATTACATTTCAGTTCAGCTTTCCTATTCAGTAATCCTATTACTTGGCACAAGGGACACTGCAAACCTTACCATCACGTTTAGTAGTTTCTTTGCCCCTAATGAACTTGTCTCTCCAACCCTTTATCTTTGTCATGTCACTGGTCTTTCCTGTCCGGGAGACAAAGGATAATCCCTCATCTGTGAAGGGAACATACTGCATTAGCTTCCAGAGAAAGGCTGCACCACTACATTTACATTGCTTTCATTCGTTTATGATGAACAAAACCGACTTGACAGCGACTGCAAAGGATGTTTCGCTATATCCTTTTGAGTGCTTAAATAGAAATAGACACCACTCATAACTGCATTGCCACTTCATCTGCGTGGCTGGCTAGAACGCCACATTAATTGACAACAGTGAGTCTTATTTTTGATTTGCTCGTTGCAGCTTGAAAATTGAAGAAATGCATTCTCAAATATAAATAAAGTACCAGCCATTTTGATTCCTCAAAAAAAAAGGACTTTCATACTAGTAACTGGTGCAAGCACTTAAACCAAGTTTATCTGGGCATCCGATATGCATGTAATTGGCATCATTGGAAAGATTAGTTATTTTTTATCTTTCATTTATCAAGCATGAATTACAATGCTCAACACTCAATTAATCTGGAAAGTATATGATGCGGTTTGAGTGGTAAAAACAAAAATCACTTGAAAATTAACAAATGCATTTTGAAGGGAATCAAAGTGGCAGAATGTATGAAAACATACCAAAATAGAGCTTTTTCATTCAACAAAAACGCCACCTGGACCCCCTAGCTGACTACTTTTTCTCTTTGGCTGGCTACTAAGTGTGTTTGTGAACCTGCATTCTCTTTTCACCAATCGTCATGTTCATTTATTGATCCCTGTTGGGAAATTGTCGTTTTGGCTTCCCCACCTCACAGGATGTCAAAGCAAAGGTTCTGCTACCAAACAGTGACCCTTGTGCCGGTGGGGGTGCAGTGTCTTGATCAAGGACACTGCCGCAGGGCGGAACCAAGGTTGTTTGGTTCAAGGGTGGTCTCTCTAACCACTAGGTCACCCTGCTGCCCAAAGATGGGGAGTGAGGGAAGAGCGTCTCTGTTTCACTTTCCCCACCAGCTTTTACCTCTAACTTCTAGGCTGCCTACTGCAGGATAATTCCAGGACAAAAAGTATTAATAAATCATTATGTTATAGCAGTTTTTTGGGGTCTGGAAATCTAGAAAAGCAAATGTTAAAAAGCCACATATCACACTGTTTGAGTTCATTTTTCTCATTAAGACAACAGCTTGGTTAATATTTTGCCATATTTAAGACATTGGATTGCAACTCTCAAATTTCAGATTTGGGTCACAAAACACAACCAGCAAAGAGCCCCTGTACAACATTGTACCTTCAAACGCGCATGCTGAAATCATCCAAGAAATCCAACTTACCGACAGGAGACAGAGCTGTGGCATCGCCCTGTCCTGGTAGGACCGGGGGAGGCAGGGGCAGATGAACCCCAAGATACCGCAGGTCGATGGCCTTCGTCAGGTCTAGGGAGCTCAACTTCAAGCCCACTAGAAATTGCACAAACACAATAGTCAAAGACAGTGAACAACTATATAATTGATATTATATTGCTTTCATAAACTGTTCAACTGCTGGGATGTTTGTGTGTCCACTCACCCTCCTGCAGCACAGGGTGGATGACCTGTCTGTGTTTGAGAACTCTGATGTCCTGCAGTAGGACAGCCTGCAAACGGGCTATCTTCTCTTCATCAGTCTCTCGGACCTCCTCTACTGGAACAGAATCAGTCAGTGACGTTTACGTTGGATGAGGTACATCGATATGACAGGGTGACTACAGGCTTGTGCAAGTTAAGTAAATACCTTTTTAATGCTGGTTCAAATGAACTTTAAGACCAATTTCACCCCAAAAATCTGCCTGAAGGATAAAAAAATACCTACACAACTGCTCAACTAGGTAAATGTTACACAAGAAAAGTAGTACGCTTGAGTTTGAAGACCTGTATTTAAGACTCAAATGCAACATTTAACCATATTTAAGATCTTTTAAAGCTTTGGATTTAGCTAATTCAATTTAGAATAGAAGAAAAGGATTATAAATCAGGTATTATACACACACACACACACAGCTTTCCTCCTCTACAGTAATCATCAGGTAGTTTAGCATTAGTTTGGTACATTGCTACATTGCTTACCCGTTTGCTCTAACTGTGACTGAGGGGTTAGGGACACTGGAGATACTGGTGTTGGGCTATTGGCTGGCTTGTCCCCAACGTGAATCCCAAGAGCTTCCTGTGGCACAGATAGAGGACAAACCTTGAATACATTACAAGAAAACTTGTACCACTGTGCTACCAAAAAACATTCTGGCATGCAACAACACAGGCCAATCTCAGGATTACATCTAGTTGTATTTGAAAACTCAACACTACATTGCCAGTATTTGCAGCACTGGAGGAGGCTTCAGCCCTCCCATACAAATAACTCCTCTGGACACATAAAAATGTCTGCAGAGCTTTCTTTGCAATAAATTGCCGTGTTTTACCTTTGAGGTGAATGACACAAACAGTAGGCCCTCTACATCGTCTAGCTCTGGTTGCATAGCAACAGTCAATGACGGGCTGTGGACTACCATTGAGGAGGCAACCTCAGCTTTGCCCTCTCTACCCCGGGAGTTCCCCCAACGCCTGTTAATCCTCCTCCTCTTCTTGGGGTATCCAGGTGATGAGGCCCGGGTAGACCTTGAGGAGGTGGGAGTAGTGGGTTGTGGCTTGGAGGCTACTTTGATGGATTGCGGCACCTTGGGGGTTACACTGACGGCATTATTCTCCTCCTTGGGTTCTAGAGGTGGAGCCTTGGGCAGAAACACAACTTCACAATTGACTGAAGCCATAGGACAGGGCTCTGGCTTTGATGCCAGCAGACTGTCCAGGCTGAGCCGTTTGCAAGGATGAGCCCGCTTGCCTCTTACGGACTGGGTATGGGGGTGACCGCTGTCTATGCCGTCCACATCCATCCCCTCCTTAGTGGCAGAGGCATCTGTTATGGGCTTGCTCTTTACGGCTCTCCTCTGCTTGGCTTGGGTTTCAGCCTCTTGCTCATCAGAGAGAGAAGCAGAGATGGTGGGCTTCTTTGTGCTGTGAGACAATGAAAGAGGATGATGTTGCTCCATAACAAATACAAAACAGGTGAAAAATAACTAGATGAATTCATTATGAAAACAAAGGAGGTATTAACTTCGAGTGCACAGCATGTGACAATAACAAGCTTGTCTCAGTGATTTGACTGTTAATGCCAATTTTGATGGATAGGTTATTTGTAATAGTAGACACAATATTTTGGAAGTAAGGATTTGCTCTATCGTCTATTACTGCGGTTGGGATGAGATGGGAGAAGTGAGAATGTGGCAAAAATGTCCAAGCCTTTACGAACATTACAAAAAAATCTAATGAAAAGAGAAGAGCCTACATAATTATCATTCTGTGCTTTCATATTTTGGCCACCAGCTTGCATTGGTGTCAGACATGTTTTCATATTGCATTGGAATTTTCATTGGAATCTTTTTTAGGTGTGATGAAATTTTCTGTTTCATAACAGGTTTATGTCCAGTGAACAGCTGTTTTTGGTTTGTTAACAAGAGGCAAAAGTCAATTTTCAGCGTCTCAGACATATGTACATGGAATATCAATGTGATGTACAGCAAACAGCGAACAAATCAAATGTGAAGCTCAAAATAACTTGAAAACTCACCTGAGATCCACAACCTCCTCACTGCTGGTATTGGACCCAGTAGGTTTCAGACCAGGGGGCTGAGCATCTACATTCCCTGCAGGGCAAGCCTCTCGCCTGATCCTATTCACTAGGAATTTGTGGCCATCCACCCTGAGGCTCTTCGCAAATGGATTATGATTAATCTTTAGTTGGGTGATCCGAATGTTTTGATAAGATGTCACAGTAACAAATTCAGTTTGTGGAAACGTAAAGGTCATGCTTTCTGGTCCCTTAACCACAGGCTGGTCAGGTGTAGGTCCGCCCCCATCAGGGACAGGTATGACATGTAGCCTAGGAATGTAGCGGTGCAGAGAGTGTAGTATTATATGACCCTCCCGGTCATGGATGTTGTTGGTCAGTTTGAGCTTGTAGAAGGACACCACGCTACTCATCCACTCCGAGCCCAGACAGGGTGAGTAGTGGTGGGGAAATGCCCGGATCAGACCCTGGGTCTGGCGTTCTGCCGGTCCGAAGACTTCCCACTTGGCTGCGTTCCAGCGGTACTTGTGCTGGTCAGCTGGAACAATGGACAGGACCAGATTGTATTGCTGTGTGGGTTCTAGGCCGGCCAGGCGAAAGCAGCAGGAAGGGAACATGCGGCGCCCCTGTTTGGTGAGAATCATCTCAGTTACGCAGTTGTGGAACTGTGTCCACACATTGTCGTTCTCCAGAGTGACACTGACACCTTTGAAGGTTAGCTCGGCAGGAAAGCTTTTCTCAGGCACTGGATTGCTTGGTGGAGCAAACTGAGATACTGACAATGGTGGTAAGAACACTGTTGATGTGTTGACTACGCATGTCCCTGTGCTTGTTAGGGAGTCTGAAGCTGATGCAATATCTGAGGTAGTTGGGCTAGTTTCAATGATCCCATTAGTGTTACTACGTAATGTTACAGCAGGCCGGGCTGGGCTAGCTTCAGCAGGTGAAGAAAGAGCTGAACTACAGTCATCATTCGCCATGGATACAGCTTGCTTCTCAATCACTGTCTCACTGGAGAAACCGGGTCTCATCGGGTCTTGCAAAAGAGAGCCTGAAGAGGGGATGGCAGTCAAGTCCGGCTCCTCATCCTCTTCTGCAGACACCACGTTGGGGTCCTCCATGGATGTAAACTGTGCAGGCTCAGGGTCTCTAGCAGGTCTCACTGTTCACTATGGTAGTCCCACTTCATTTGATATCTGAGAGAAAAAACAAATGCAAACATTCAATGGAAGCCAAAATGTCCAATCCCAACCCCACATTTCAGCTAAACTACCTTGAAGACTCGACTAATACTTACTGCAAAGAATAAACCATGGACTTATTATAAAAACTGCAGCTACTTGCAGAATGATATTTACACAAAATACAGAGAATGCCATCCAGAAATTGAATATTACTTGCTTATGTATTGGAAGTTGAATGTTTGGACAATATTAAAGTGATCCTTCCGTCACAAGTATTGGGACACAATGACCAAAATCTCAGACTTTCATGCAAGAAAATCAAAATCAACAATTTGATTTTGAAAAAAGTATTATTTTCATCAAACAATGTTTAATTTACATGTAAAACAGGTTTTGAAAACATGTATTAGAAGTGCAACTTAGCAATTCATTCAGATATGTACTAACAATGTGGCAATAATAAACATTTGTCCACGTATCACAGTCTTATTTTGAAATTTGGACTGTGCATGCTAGGGGCGACACACACTCACACCCCAGAGTTGTGGACAAGGGTCCTCGTACAGTCGGGAAAATGCTGAAACTTCCAGGTGTCTATTTTTTACATATATCAGTTATGTATACACACTCAAGGAAGAAGGCATCCGATGTAAAACGGTTTATCACTAGTTGTTCCCCGCAAAGGCATGTTGTCTACTTGCCTAAATCATTAAGTTTATTTTACAAAATATTGTTTTAGTATTGGTTCTCAAGCACTATGCTGAATCGCAGGTTTTGAGACTTAACTAGATTTTTCCACTGGCAATGATTTGACAAGAGAAAAATGTGGCATCTCCTACGCAGTTGTAGTACAGTACCTTTGTACTAAAGAGAAAAATAAGACATGGCTCCAGTGATACTGAGTGCAAACTGTGTTAACATTTCTGTTGCACATGAGTTTGAAGGGGGCTGACTAAGCACACTGACCAAAATCGCAGCAGGGCTCTTACATTTTGTAGGGGGTCACCGGCACAATGGCACAGCCTAGATCTAAAGCCACCTGTGTTGCGCTTCATCTTTGCCTGCTTTCTGACATGGCTTTCTTTTATTTGTTCATGTCTGGCTCCGATGACCTTCCTTTCAAAGCTCTCCATGGTCACAGTGGAAAAGGATCCACTTTGTAGTGGAAATGGTATAACTTTGGCAGGTAGAACAGCTGATATTAACAGCGTTCAAGCATGACAGAAAAGATAGCAATATAAGGCTCAACTGCAATTCCACCCAATTGTGTTGCGGATATACAGTGTTGTGATGAGAAAAAGCAATATTGGGTATTGCGTTTTCCAAAGAAACATTATTTTATATGTTTTATATGTTTTATAAAAAGGACCTGCAAAATGCCCCTCTTTGTATTCAGATAACTGCACTTGGATATGCATTCCATTATCATGAACTTATGTAGCTTAACTCCAAATAGAGGTGTAGGCATGATGAGTAAGTTTGATAGCGATACCTGAAATAATCTGTGTGTAAGTCATTGTGCAATAGGCCATGTCCACATGCAGCAATCACAACAACATGCACCAACCACAACCAATTTACACACAGACAATGAACAAGCCACTAGCAACCATTTTGCAGTGCTTCTGACCAATAGCTGTTTTTGAGCAGTGTAACATCAATGGTGTTGCAGCAATACACGGAACAGCGCTGGGATGTGACTGACTGTTGATAAACATGGTCACCCTAAATTTGGTGCAGCCAACTTTTCTGTGCCATCAAAAGAGGAAATGAGGTGACCACGGTAAACATCAACCGATGTTTCTTTTATCATACAAAATTAAAGGTTTCTCAGGTTGCTTGCAGTGTGAGCACACGGCAATACCCTTGAGCAGCTAGACCAAATTTCATGACATCTGATATACCAGATTCAGAGATCGGCTTTTTTGCATTGTGTCATTCAATGTCCATTGATATGAAAGTGGTTTGACAGAGAACTACACCAACTGTCATGGAGTTGTAAGTATTTTGAAGGTAGGCCACACCCTCATGCAAATAAATTGGCTCCTAAAGGACAAATGATGCAACATACCAAAACATTTGTCAGTAACTTTTTTAAAACCTTGAGCCATAGGTGCTCCTCGTCAAAGTCGGTCATGACTTGTTCTATTGTGTATAAGGATAAGAATGTGTTTACAAAAAAAAAATCTAAATCTAACTCTGAATATGTCTTCAATGTTTTGTGATCGTGCAAAGTTAAAGGAGACTTTAACATTTCTCAAATTTGACATTTTAATTATTGCACCCCATTAAGCCAACTGGGTGATGTGTTGTGATGCTGTAGTATACCATGGTGCAAACCACAGAACATCTTAAAAGAAATCTGGACTACATAACCTATGACCGTCAATAACAAACCTAGCAAAACAGTTGCTTTTGAGGCATAAGGCTTTAAACCCAATGATAAACCAAGACAAAAACAACCTGCCCCTCATGCTTACACCTCTTAAAATCATGACAGTAATACTACATATAATAACCAGATGACTAAGGGTCTAAGTTTTGACTCAGATAAAGTTAAATGTCTAATATGAATTAGCTCACTGAGAAATATGGACTTTGCCTCCACAAGGAAGGCCAGTTAAGACTACTGATGAGTGCAACAAAACATGAGAACAGCAAGTTGAGGATTTAGTGAAAATGTGCAGGCCTAAACTACATGACACAAAGTGAAACAATTTAAACTAAGCACAAGTGGATAGTTGCTATGTGGTTTCTACCTGAGCAGCGAGCCTAAATGCAATCATCCCTGTATTCTCCTTATCCTGCACTCTGCCCAGCTCACGAACCACACTGTCACACCAACACAGATGCGTAGACTAAGAGGTGTTAATAGGAAAATGTGTAAATAGGGCGAACGAGAGCATGAAATATGTTTCACCAACACGTTTCAAAATGTCTTTCTAATCACACTCCAACTTACTATTTTACTGTAGGAACAAAAGCCACGCAAGAAATTCAAGTTATTTGACAACAGCTCTTTCTTCCCCGCACCATATAACAGAAGGCTCCCCGCTCCACCACTCAGCAAGTTGGAAAAAGTTGGGGGTTTCAATAACGCCTCACCTTTCAATGTCGACTGAATGCCTCGCGCTGTGCGGGAGCGATACAGTGATAATAATTACAGTAAACTCCAACTGTTGCGCGTCGTCGTGGCCGTCGAAAGGCCTCGGCGAATCCTTCGAGCATAAACACAAATTGGCAAATGGAGGCCGAAGCCACGCCAGTGTTCGCATCGACCGACCGTGCACGCAGCCGACCCAAAGCGCATGCACAGTAATCAGCCCCCTTCAATGGCGCGTGATTCCCGGGCCAGAGCGAGGAAAGCGGGAGTCCATCCCGTGGATTTTTTTTTTTTTTGTTGTTGGTTGTTGTCACCACGAGCTCAGTCCGTGCCGGTGCGAGAACTCTCACCAAGTCTGTGCGAAAATGTAGTGGATCAGGAATTCCTCAGTTGAGACCGGAGACTTGAGACTTTCTCTCTGCGTTTCCTTCACTTCTTCCACCTTTTCGCTTTTCGATCACATCAACAATCTCACCCCCTCTGAACCACATACACTCTCTCTCTCTCTCTCTCTCTCTCTCTCCCTCGCTATCTCTCACACACATACACACACACACACACACACACATCCGTGCTCTCGGGGTGTGACGTAACACGTTCACCATGGCGGTAGGGCTCCGATAGTAGCCAATGCGCAGGCTCCCTCCGGAGGGTTTACCGGCCAGTTTCATCATGAAGCAAATGGACACGAGGTTCATCCCCCTTCCAAGGAGATTCACACCAAATAAAATACCACCACCGATAAAAAGTTATTTTTGGTTATTCATTCAGTGGGAGAGTCAGTGTAAGTGGCATAATCAAATAAGCCTACAACAATTATCAACATGTCTTGATGTATGCAGTCAACATCAATACGCAATAAGGCCGTGTTTTACAGTGAGGAGTGTGTTAGGCACGGCGCAAAACACGACGCTGACTGGCTTATTGCGTTTATAAAATGGCGGTGACACACCATTGTACTAAAAACAAAAAGCGCAAATGGTCCTAAAATAAAAATAATACAACATTGAATTATTTTTATCCATAATAACTAAGTAATCATCATGAAATGTTATTCCTCCGCCAAGCAATATAGTTCTTTTACAGTAGCTAAACTTGGTTGCTAAGCGACACGAGTAGAAGGACACCGTAAGCGTGATTTTCGGTTATCGCATTAGTATCAAATCAACAGGCTTGCGATCACAAGTGTGTGTTTATCGGGTAGTTTACAACGGATTCAAACTTAACGTAAGGACCGGAGCTATCGGTTTTATACTTATCAATAAACAATAGGCCCATCAATATGGCTTTGTCCATTTAGCTTTGATTAAAACCCAAGGTGCAGTCAGCTATACATGTAAACCTTCATGTGGATGAAACATTTAGGCTGAATTGTTGGTGGAGATAGAATAATAGCAAATAAATCTAAATGTGCAAACTGAATTATTCCTATTTTAAAAAAGAGTAATCCGACCTGCAGTGAAGTGCAAGATGAACATTTAGCAGTAACTTCTAACAGTGCTGTTATTATGCCCTGACTAGAATCCACCTTGTCTACAGGGTACCGTGAAGCAATGGCAACCAAACTGCTGGCAAACCAACGCAAATCCCACTAGACTTCTGTTCTCAAATAAAAAATCTTTGAGTTGGTCTAAATAAAAATGAGAGGAGAGATATAGCTTGCCCTGTAGCCTGCTAATCCTAACTTCAATGCAAGTGGTTCTCAAGGTGGGAGTCATTGAGGGGGTCATCAGCAAAATGAGGACTAGTTTTATTTCACTATAATTTAATGGATTATCCCACTTGGAGAGTGACTATTGCAATTACAGCCTTTCACCCTGACCACCAGCTCTACGTTTTAGTAATAAATCAGTAACAAGAAACATCTCCCCTCATGAAAATCTCCCTATACAAGATATCAAATCTATTGTGTATCTATTTGGGGGTCCAGGACACGACAGTGTTTGAGAATCCCTGTTCTAGGCCACAGTGCCTCACCAGTCGAAGTAGTGTGGAATTTTCAAAACTAGTTTGTGAAAGGAGTCCTACCTGCACACGTGTGGTTATAACTAACTCTGTGTTTACACTAGCATTCCCTTTAGCTATTGTCTAAATAAAATATAATTTTTTTAAGGCCTTTGATGTCCTCTACAGTCCACATTGAACACTCAAAGAAGGGGGGTTGGGCTCCAGTAGAAAGTTAACATCATACCAATTTCACATCATAAGTGTTAGGAAGGACTATCAACGTGGATTTAAAGACAAATTACATTTTCCAGCTAAATGTGGGTTAATGAAGCGTTTTTAATGCAATGCTTGTGTGTTTTCATATGAGGCGTTTTAATTTGTGTTTTCATTATGTAGGCCCACCTATAGGCTGACAGGCTGGGAAACAACGCAACGGTGCATCAACGATAAAAATTTATTTAAAAAAAAAAATAATTCAAAAAAAGCCAACTAATCGTAAGGAAACTAAAGCCTAATATCCATTGTATCGTGTTTTTAAACCAACAGGGCGAGGTCTTGTCAGGACTAGGAAGTGAGCGAGTACAAAGACGAACACACAGACCTACCCCCCCTACCCCCCTCCTTTCCTCTTCCACGTGGAGAGCTCGCTACAAAAATGATGTGAAATTCTCGGCTATTTCTGCTCGGAGCCTATTTAGAAACTTAAACATTCGCAATGGTTCGACTCGGTGTCAAATAATATGTGACGATAATAATTTAGCTGCACACGGCGATCCCAGGCCGGGAATAAGCCGTGCAGGTCGCGAGCTGTGGAAACCTTCTGGGTTTTCACATTTTCACAGTCTCCTCCAGCCTGCGACACTGACAATTAAAAGCGATGGCCGACGATGCCTGTCTGGAAAGGGCAACTTCTGACAGTGCAGAAATGTCCCTTAAATCACGAAACTATTCCTATAATACTCCATAGGATCCTATAGTGTGCCTGTTGTACTGAACAGTGTGTTTACAGTGAATTTATTATGTGTTTTGGCATTTATCTGATATCATAATACCAGTCCTATAGAAAGTTATGGTTGGCGTTTCTATCGTATTTTACTCGTATTCTTCTTAGGATTAATATAATTGTTTTTCATAAGGGGTATCCAGTATATCAGTGGTAAAATCAAAAGCATTTAAACACGGTCTGAAAAAACCCCAGAGAGCACACTGTCTGTGATAAAGATCACAGCATATAATATTTTCATCCATCGCCACCACTTTAATACTCTGATAGCAAAGGGGACATGTCTCACTCTGAAAGTCAAAACAACACGGAAGAGTTTATCAGTGATCCAATATAATAGCACAATGTAAGTTATATGAAGATGGTGCAAAATAGTCTTCTGATTGCATCCAGACTTTCCTCGTTATCCCGAATGAAAAATCCTATAATATTCCTATAGTATTCCTATAGTATTCCTACGGAGACTTAAAAAAAGTGTCTGAGGCACCTGTACCTTGTGGTATTTTCTATCTCCTATGATACTACTATAGGATTTTCTGTGGTAGAATTTTTTTTTTACCTATGGTAGCTGCATGGTATTCTAAACTTTTGCTGTGATCTTTGTAGAGTATCCTTCTAAAATTGATTATAGACTCACTATAGTTCTTTTCATAAAATTGATGTAAAAGGGATGCTTAACCACCATGTCAGCAGAGAATATCAGCCTATCACCCTGATCTGAAAAAACACAATTAACTAAATTAATCACAACCAAACTTAGTTGGCCACCTTAACGAATATATGACAAAATGTATAGCACATTTCACTGTCAACAGGGGTCAGTGTTTTCAGTGACATCACAAAGCTTAACCTCAAGCTTGACCCCAAGTTTGACCCATCTTAAAGCAGAAGCCACACACGTTATTCCACTGATCTTGGACAGTTTATTCTAGATACGATATGAGAACAAGTTTGTCCCAAAGTTATAGAAATAAGAGAACCGAGAGACTCTTGGTGACACATGAAAAGTCGTTCTGGGACAACACTGTTGAGAGTGAGTTGGATGACCAACTTCATCGGCACAATAACTGCAAATTACATTACAGCCATTCAGCAGACACTTTTATCCAAAGTGAATCCAGAGAATGCGTGAGAGGTGTCAAGGGTCAAGTTTGAGTAGTGGCTTTCTTGTTTTCTGTGTGTGCGGGGGTGTGGGGGAGCAAATTGCTTCTTCATTCCGTTTATTGTAAATACAGGTTGTGTGCTGATGTGTGTGGTATCTGTGCACAAGAGCGTCATGTATGTGCCTGTATATTTCTATTTCTAAGGTATGTGTGCTTTTGCATGCAAAAACTGAGGAATCTGTGAGTTTGCATTTGTGAGATAGAGACAGAGAAAGTTGTTTTGTCTTTAACATTTATTTTGGGTTACATTGCACCACATGAGATTTCTTTGCCTTACTCATACTCCAGAGCTGCGTGAGAGCATCTCTGTGCTTGAGGACTAAATGAAAACATTTTGTTCTTCAGCCAACAGTCCCACCTGCCATTCAACAAATGTATTTTGGTATATAATTATTTGAACACAAGGATTTGGTCTTAAAATATTAACCCTCTGAGCTAAAAAATGCTTGTTCCGAAATTGCAACACATCTCTATATATTGAATATTGAGGAAAGAGGTTTACTAGTTCAAAATACCTTTGAGTACAATGCAGTGACTCAAAATGTCAAATCCAGTTTTCTTACTATCCAGTTTTCTATTGCTGTTCCTTTTTCAAGTTATTATAAATAGCATTTTTGATCGGCACGCATCTGTCAAAGCATGTTTCTGCTTAATCATATTTACATCACCCAAAAAAATCATGGCGCTCACCACAATTTTTTAAAAAATCTTTGAAGTTTTCTCCTTGACAATACTACACATGAGAAAGGCCTGAAAAAATGCTTTCAATTACTTCTTTCTAATGTTCTTGAGAGAGAATATGTTATTCCCTATCCCATAAACATAAGGACTGCTGGATGTATAGGTGGTAGAGATAAAGAACTCCATTTCAGACCAAGAGGGAAAGTCATCGGGGGTGAAAGCCAGGTGGAAGATCAGGTAGAGAGTCCAGTCTACCTGGAACAAGCCCATGGCTGCCAGCACGGCCAACGTGCTCCGCTGGAACTTAGCATCCTTGCTCTTCTTGATGGACTGTCCCGACCCACTCACGCTCAATACGGGTGTTATCATCCTCTTCTGGCTCAGTAGCACCATTATGATGAGGCAGCCAGTCACTGTGACGATGAACAGGGGCATCAGGTTGCAGGCCAGGATGAACAGGTATTTGTAAAGGCGATTGACAAACGGACAGTTATCTCTATGACATTCAAAGAAGTCTGGGGGGCAGGCACTACTGTTACTTGTGACATTGCCCATATAGTCATCCAGGTGTATGACATAAGTGGGGGCGCTCATGAGTAGGGCGAACATCACACAACCGCCACTCACCATCCAGGCTGACCTGATGTTGTCCAGGAAGATTGGAAGGTTGACCCTCCTGTCGGCGTCTTTCAACTTCTGGTAGCGGAAGATGCTGATGAGCACAGTGAAGAGAATGCTGGCGATTTCACCAAACACAGTCAGGAACTTCAGCGTCTGACACAACCAGTTGCGTAAGCTGGAGGAATTCTGGAGCATGGTAATGTCGTAGATGTCCACAATGAGAAGCTCCTCCAAGTTGGATGCAGCCAGGCCCAGGAGGAACAACTCATAGGACTTAACCCGGGCAAACCTGGTCCTGAGGATTGAGATGATGAGAAATACGTTACCCATAATTCCTATGACAGAAATGAAGAGCCGTAAGCCCATGATCTCAAGAGAGAAATCAACCATTATTGGGATGTAAGATGTCACTCTCCACACCAGGAGAGTTTGTAGTTGATATGACAGAGAGGTTATAGTCTGCTGCCTCTTTCCCCACTTTTCTGCATCACTGCCCTGACACCCCCCCCCCC
>OOFE01050474.1:2727-15350 GCA_900323365.1 Monocentris japonica
TGTAATCTCCATGTCCTACTCTTTCAAGGTGAGCTGAACACTGACTGCCCTAAAGAAACAATATATTAGTCACAAGAGCTGATATGTGTGTCCAACATACTACGTGCCTCACCAACTCTTGCTGTCTCGACGGAGCTTTTGGAGCTCTTTCTGGCTACTATCAATCCTGCAGGGATGCTCTGAAGCTACAAAAAGTGTTGAAACATTCAATCATGCACAAACATAATGGGACTTTGTGGAAAACCTGTGACACTGGACCAAAACATAAACACAAAAGATCAATATTCTTACGTGAGCATGTTTTCTTGTCTGCGTTCAACACATATCCCACTCGACACTTGCAGAAGTACAAGTCACCATTGTTGACACAAATGTGCTGGCAGTCATGTCCCAGAGCACATGCATCCAAACCTGAAAAGAGACACTCCCATGTCTGATTGGCTTAGCCTAATTACATCATTAATTATGTATTATAGGGGTATTAGTGAAGTGTAAGCATGCATTGATTAATCAATTAGTGATTTTTTCATTTTACTAAGCCACATGCAGATTACTATGCAGAATTAAAACAATGACTCTGCTTTTGTCAAAAGGAATTAACATTTAAATGTACAATATCATCCTGGAGAGTGGGACTCTTGTGTTCTCCATCCCCCAACTATAGTGAAGCTGCATTTTTCTTTCAGCTCCTTTTATAATTGACTAGCTTGCTTTTCCAACACAGGATTCCATGAGTTTCAGACCATGCAAGGGCAAACCCAACTGAAAGCAGCAATCCTTCCTTGTTAGCATGACTTGTCCAATTGATGTCACTGTGGTGGATCGAGGCAGTTTCGAGGGCATAACATGAGTGTAACATGGTGGTTGGTTAAACTCACTCCTCAGGTTCAAATACTACCATTCAGCTAATTCAGCAGCAAGCATTTGAATTAGCATGATTGGTAGAGTCTATCATGATTTTAAGCACAGTGCTTGATGAGGTCAAGACCGCCGAAAAGACATTATTAGCATAAACAGCAACTATAACTTTAGAAATCACTTATAATGTTCTGTTTGGGTGGTGTCAAAAGTTGGAAAGAGAAAAATAAAAATTGCTGAATAAAGGTTCTAAGAATTACAATTTCATTTTAAAACCCTCCTAGTTCCCATTCTCCAAGCTCTGAACTCACCCAGATTCATCATGAGCAATGAGCAGTTGGTGTAGGATAAAGCAAAATGCAGCATGCCTGCAGCCTGCAAGGGCTTATGTACAACATAAAAAACTCATAAGCGACTTTAGAGGGAAATGAGGTAACGCTTCATATCATTGGTCATTTGTTCATGTATTTCATTGGTATGGAATGAAATCCATGCCACATCTCGAAAGCTTGATGCTAAATTTGGAAAGCTTGAAACTTGTTTTGCAAGTTGAAACTATTGTCATTGGCTGGACTTCCATCAATCAATCAAAGGTACACCAACAAATATGGCCAATGCAATGCGAGCTCAACTGAGTTTTTGTATTAGAGTTTTATCATCACCTTATTATAACCTTCCTTTCCTTGGTAAAACAACGTTTCTATGTGATGTGATATTCTGTTATGTTAAGCTTATGTGTACCTTTGACAGATTGATAGGAAGCCGGGTGATTGACCAAGAGCAACTGGCCCTGCCCCAGGCCCCACTAGTTTACAGGACATAAAGTACATGCTGGCAAAACCTGAAGTTACAAACTGCTCCCCTGAGAAAACAGGAATTGCAAATTGCAGGATTCTTACTAAAACTTTGTGAAGAGTGCTCTAGCGTCACATGTGATTTCATTACATGTAACCATTACTCAGACTAAAACAAACATTAAGTTACAAGCATTCACAAGTATTCAAACTGGAATTACAAAGAGAGATTTTTGTATTTCAAGTTTACAAAATTTTCTTACAACCAAGGAAACTGAAATACAAGTAAAAAGTAATTTCTAGATTCAAAAGTTAGCTTCAAACTTTCAAAACTCATTTCAAGCTTATAAAATTCAACTTCAAGCTTTTGAGATATGGCATAGATTTCATTCCATACCGTGGTAAATGTCACATGACTTTTTACTGTATGAAATATCACATTTTGATAACACATTTCTATTGCCTTCATTTCAACTTTACATGCCATGTACATATATAGCATGTATAAAGTTAGTGTCTGTGTTTAGGCAAGATACTGCAGGAACCAAAATCAGCAATAATAAGAACTGTTGAGTTCTTTATATGGAGATTTCCTCTAAAATACAATTTAGTCAAATTGAGTGAAGGCTAATTTTTATTTGGTGGTCATTGATGTTCATTCAGAGATTCCAGGGGCCCAAATGAGGACCCTGGGCAGCTTGTCACCTCATCAGATAACTGAGCAGGGCGCACAGCACAAGGCGCAAGGTGCAAGGCAGAGGTGCAAAGAGTTTAGTGCTCACTGTGACAAATATAGGCAGCATCATGTTAGGTCTCATCCATTTTAAAGTAGTCAAGTACGGAGAATTCCCTCTAAGTTGGCAGATCAACCAACAATCAGAGATTTGTCTCAACGCTGACTACACTACATTACTTTATCATCATCTGGATGGCACCAGTTGGTAAATGCCTTTTGGGGGAAATCCCAACACAACAAGTTGCGGTAAATCACTAATGTTACCTTTGCCCTTGTTTTCAAGACTAAAGAAGAGGACTGTTGACTTTAAAATGGAGATTGCCCTCTATGGTGCTGCCCATACAATCACAGTCAAAATTAAAACGACGGATATGACATACCAGTGTTTCCTTTATCGTCATTTTCGTTATTTATTCCATTACCGTCATTTTCGCCAGCTATGCCTATTCCGTAATCATCAATTCCGCCATCTAAGGGAATATCCGCACTCCCCTCATCATCCTTACCACACAAGGTTTCCCTAAATTTGGAAGTGAGCTTCTCAATGACACCATAGGTCTCCACATAGAAGGCGTGGTCATCTAGTGGGAGGCTGGCCATGAGGCGGAGGGACTTCATATCAGCTCTGTCAACTCCTACTGCGTAGATCTCAATCCCAGATGCTCGGGCCGCCGCCGCTACATCCTCCACCTTGTCCTGGGGCCTCCCATCCGTCACTATGATGGCCACTTTGGCAATGCTCATGGAGGTAGGACGAGCCCCTGACTCCACCGTGAAGGCTTTCTCCATGGCAGTCTTGATGGCCAAGCCTGTCATGGTGCCTGAAGAGAGGGGCTCAATGCGGGCCAGTGCCTGCTTCAGGGAAGGCTTGTCAAAATAGGTCTTGAGCAAGAAATTGATCTGCACTGTGCTAGCATAATTGACAACGGCCACTCGTGTGGCATCTGAGCCAATCTCTAAGCTATCCACCATGTGCTGCAGGAACTCCTTGGCCTTTTCAAATTCAGCAGGACGTACGCTGCGGGAGCTGTCTAAGATGAAAACCAGGTCTATAGGCCGATTTCTGCAGTTTGATCCTGGTGCTGTAAAAAATAAATGGATGTTTTAAAGGACTGTGTGTAACGTGTGTTCTGATGTTTTTGATTGAAAGTACAATATTGTAATTTGCACAAAAGAAATCTCCTGGCCTTCTCCCAACCCCCAGACACCTACACATCCCTGGACACCCCGACGCACACACACACACAAATACAAAAAAGTGCTCTCATTTTCTGCTTCGGGTTAGCTGATTCAGATCACCAGTCTTAACAAAGTTAATTTTGCATTATGATAGCAGACAACAACATCCAGAGTATGTGCGCTAGGATGTTATGAGACATGGGATGAATGCAAAAATATCATAACTGCAAAATTATGACTTGAAATTATGCTTGAATATCCCACCATGTCATAAGCAGACAACTGAATCATAATCAGCTTTTACAACTTGAATGACCTAAGAATATAAAAGCTAAGTTCAGCTCATTTATCAAACATCAATGTAATATGCACTGAATGAATGCATATGATATGAATGTGAAGTATCTTTGCTAGATAAGAAGTAATGAAGCTACAGTAGGACTGACCAAATTTTGTCCCGCAAACTACAATCAGTTATGCCATCAAGTTTGGGTTTCAAACCTCAAGATCATCATTTTCAAGAGCTTTTTTTCTGAATCATTAAAAATATTTGTAGCCTACCAAAAGGTGAATTCGTAGTGATGTTCCAGTACAATGAGAAAACATTGTCTGGCCTGGACAGCTCATATGGTAGAGCATGAGACTCTCTGTCTCAAGGTCATGGGTTCAGTCCCCATGTAGTGTGAAACTGTAACTTGTAAGTTGCTTTGGATGAAAGTGCCAAATTGGGTGCTAGTTAACCAAATAGTTAATTCTTACTTGAGTCTGCCTCAGGCAGAAACCTATTGTGGCTTTTCATCTCAATCATGTGCAAGACAGCGGAAACTCACTCATTACCTGCACCAGTTGTGGTGGATGTACTCAGGTCTCTAGCGAGCTGCCAGGATGAAGCTGCTGCATTGTGCTGGAGGTGTGAGAGTGGTTGGCTTTTCTCTGGCGGCTGGTGATGTGAGGACTGATAGCGATAAAACCTGGAATTAGTGCCAGGAGCTTTGCCAGCGCAGAAGGAAAGGCAGAGGGGAAAGCATTAGAGCAATAGCTGCTTTAGTCTGCCTCAAGCAAACTGGCATTAAATGGTTATTTGAATCTATGTGCTTCATATACACATATATAGCGTTCAATGATTCCAAAGCAGTGTTTGTTTTTATTGCACCTGAATGTAATTGCATCTAGAATAAAAAATATACTAGACTTGAGAATTTAAAGTGTAGTCTCTCTTGGCTGACATTTTATTTTATCTGCAAACAGAAACTCATTACTAGTTAGGCAGACTACACGTACTCAAGTAGCTTCTGAAGGTCCCTGGCGTTGTCATTATTTGATTGGATAGATTAGCACTGGTTGAGATGAATGAATAGAAACCCAGAACATAAAGTGGGGCGCATAACATAAACCAACCTGTGAAGTCAGCTCTCCGTCTGCTCTGTGTCAGGTGGTTGTTGGCGCTTTGCTGCAAACCTCGGATGGTGTAATCACTCGTACGGACCTCTTGTAAAGTCTCATCACCGGGCAAACCCCCGGCAAAGGTTTGTCCGATCGATTTGACATCACGGAAGCTCTGGTATCCCCGCGGAGAGACCCGGGGGGACACCAAAGGACTGTCGGCGTGTCTCTGGCGGTGGTGGGATCCAAACTGGTGGAAAGTCCCATGTGTCCCCGACGCCAGGACGCCAACGCAACACACGAGTCCCCACATTGCCGAAGTCATTTTGTCGTCCGTCCGCCTCTGGGTGCCCTGAGGGCCCCGGGCACAGCTGAGTGAATTTATACGTCCTCGGCCACGGCCCGTAAGGCGTGGGGTGGCAGGAGACCCAATCCTGAGGCTGGTAGAAAGGAGCGATGGCAGGTCAGCGTGGGGAAATGTGGTTTCATCGCACCAGCATCTGGTTTAGAAACACCAAGGGTTTGTAACTCCTGGCAGTTATGTCACCAAGTCTAAACTATCCCAGCTGATTTCTAATCATCCTGGGGAGAAAACACCCACTAGAAGGAAACAGAATGCATTTCCCCATACAGAGGTGAGGGGAAAGAAATGTTCCAAATTACCCGTTCATTGTTGTCTTGAAATAATACTTTTTATTATCTTGTTCAGGATAAACAAGGGATTACATGAAATGAAAAACAAGAAGCAGTTAAACAAGTTAAACCTACAAGATAATCTACTGAATGAATACATTAGGTGCCAGGTTCAGGCCTGTAGTTGATCTGAAGAATAAAATATAATAAATAGAGTATATTCTAGTCCTATAATAAAATAGTCTATAAAATAATCCTATAATAAAAGAGTCCTATGCTAGAAAAAGCAATCTCAAATTCATTCCAACATACATAGAATTCATTCTACAGATTTGTGAATGGGGTCATTATTTTATTTTACAATGTATTATTAGTAGTATCAGTATTAGTATTATATGATTCTTTATTTGTGGATTGGATTTTCAGGATTTGCTAAAAAAAAAAAATCTCCCTTCACATTCACACAGAGTCTACTGTATTTGGACAGCTTTTGATTAGGGGAACATTTTCCAAGTGATATTTGTTTGGCCCTTTTTGCTTGCCAATAAATATTGTGGATGCAATATACATTTTCATACTCTTTATATTTAATACCCAAAGTTGTAAGACTTCTAAATCTGGTATATATAAGACCTTAAAATGTATAAATCTATAAGAGCTACATTGCTAACTGTCACTCTAATTGTAACTATAACTGCAACTGTAACTGTAACTATAGCAGCTACAAACTCCCAAGTCTTTGGAATCTACCAGTGTCACGTTATTTCATGTGATCCAGGGTTTAGGATGCACTATTATGTTTTCTAGTGCCAAGCAACAGGTGAAGGGCCAAGACTGTTGACATAAATTAAACAAGGAAAAGATAGGTCCATGGCGTTATGTTTAGCCTATGACAGGCTGGACGGCAGGCTTATTGCTTTTCTTTTTCCCTGAAATACCTGGTTTGAAGGTAGTGAGGGTCGTAATTTATTGTATGTGTTTAAAGCTACAGTTCCTTTCCACATTCAGCGCTGAGAGATGACAGTAAAAATGTCACCTGGGCTGATTACTAACTACCTGTATATGAAAAGTAATCAGTCACTGAGTATTGATTATTTTAGGTTCCATGAGTTGGCCTCAGATGGTTTTTTTAATGAATTTTTGTAGTAAACAAATGACTCTCCCTTGTTTCCCCTCACTCATCGCTCATACATAACATCCATTTCTCTGTAATGGATGTTACTAACAATGTAGACTAGAACTAGAATAGTTAGGTCAAAACACACTTAAATAAAAACAAACTTCAAAAAAATACTCAGAAAAGTACAAGTACACAAAAATACTCAATTACAGTAACAAGAGTAATGTGAATCATTACTTCCGCAATTCTACAATATACATGTAGCACGCTGCCCTCTTATGGATTATGGTGAAGACTGAACCCCAGTGGTCTTAGGGTTGCTGACCTCAATAATATAGACAGTGCCCAATTCAAACTGCAGTCTAGGTTAAATACAAGCAATAGGTTACATATGTCACAAAATATATTTTGAGCTCAAATTTTTTGAGCTCGGTTCTATGTCCATGTGCTGTGAAGATGGGTCAGTATGGGAAGAGCAAGTGCTTTGCATCAACTGGTTAGACTGCAGACTGACAATGCAAATATCCTCTCTCTGACTTCCTTCATCATAAAGTTATTATAAGAGTTCTTCTGCAGGAACCGTTCACAAAGAGAACTGCAACGGGACTACTGCATGCATGTGTTTCACCCCTGTGTATCCACAATGTTGCTGTTATTGCTGTTTGTGAATATCGTGCGTCTGTTTTGCTGCTTTTCAGCAGAGGATAGTCTTCGGCGCGTGTCCACTCCTGGGGACATCATCATTGGTGGACTTTTCCCCATTCACATACAAACCAACAGAACCACGGCGCCTGGGCACGTCTCCTGCATGAAGTAGGTCCAGCCTGACAGAAATTAGTGTTAGTATGTATGAACAAATTTAGGAATTTCAACTGTCTTTTCTCAATCTGTGCAGCTACGACCTCCAAATGTTCCTCCGAACTCAAGTGATGATATTCGCCATCCAAGAAATAAACCAGCGCACGCCAAGGGTTCTGCCCAACCTGACTCTTGGATATGAGATATATGACACATGCGGAGATGTCACGTTTGCCATGGGAGCAACACTCCAGCTGCTGATGAGCAAGTCAGATGGACAGAGCTGTTCTCTACCTGGACCCAAACACCCAAACACTATTGTACCTGAACCGCATGTTAAAGTAGTGATCGGTGAGAGGTCTTCAGAAGTGTCAACAGCTGTTGCACGATTATTTGCCCTGCCATCGGTTGCCCAGGTATGTTTTCAACAATTTTCTATTCATTCTGTTGATGATTGGATGATTTTGTATGCCCATGCATGGTAAGAAGCTAATGGTTAGATGAAGCTGAATAGGTGATGACAGAATTTCTATCAAATTGAGGTTGTATTCCCAAAGTAATAATAGAAATACAATTCAGAAGCATTTTCTGTTTAGAATTCCACAAACTGAATGCCGAACCATTTCAACAAGATGATTTGCTTTTGTTTGCTAAATGCAGATTAGTTATGGATCGACCAGCGAGCTACTGAGTAGGAAGTTGAAGTTCCCCACTTTTCTGCGAACGATTTCAAGTGATGCATATCAGACAAAGGCCATTACTGAGCTGGTGAGGCAGTTCAACTGGGAAATAGTGGCTATTGTGGGAAGTGATGATGAATATGGCAAGTATGGCAGTGAACGCCTTATTGATAACTTTGATGCAATGAGCAACGTGTGCATTGACTTCAAGGTGATCCTGCCTAGCTACTTTGCCCTCAACCAGACCAAAACCCATCGCAAGCTGGCGGAGCTGATGCTGTCGATCAAGGACTCCTCTGCTGAGGCTATCGTCCTGTTCACTAAAGCTACCAACGTCGCTATCATCATGGAAGCAGCTATTCAAGAAAACCTCAACAGAACTTGGATTGCAAGTGACACATGGTCCACCTCTCTGACGATCTTGGAGATTCCAGGCATCCAGAAGGCTGGCCGGGTCTTCGGATTCATCTCTAGAAGGAATGAGGTGCCTGGTTTTAAAGATTATGTCACTTCAAAGCTCAACAAAACTACCACCCCCTTTTTGCAACATCATTGGATTCATTATCCACCCTGTCCCCCTGAGATGAATAGCGCGACTGACTGCTCACTAACAAACAGCCAACCTGGGTCCAAGAAATGTCTGGACCCAAGCTGCCTGGTGAAGTACACTGACCAGGATGAATCTTACAATGTCTACTTAGCCGTCAAAGTGATTGCCGAGGGTCTCAGAAGCTTGCTGAAGTGTGACAGCAAAAAGTGTGAGCATGATGCCAATTTTACAGCCTTTGAGGTACAATAAAGTTATCTTGCTGATATGTTTTGCATGATCACCTTTAACAAAGAAAAGTAACAAATCAACATCTTTTTGTTCTCAGACTAGATAGAAAAAACATCTATGTATGATGTTTTAGTTCTAGCTTACTGTACAAAAATAGTCTATGAAGAGAGTGTTTTTATACTGCAGTGATGCTCAAGATTGTTGCATATGACGCTTTGGGATTATACCTGTTGTCATTTCACTAGTACTAGTAGTGCATTGGATCTGCCCATTCTTTAGTATAGGTTTGGTTATGTATGTCTCCACAGCTTCTAAAGGAAATCAAACAAGTCAACTTCACTGTGAACACCACACAAATATTCTTTGATGAAAATGGAGACCCCAGTATAGGATACGACATTGTACAATGGAACATGACTGAATCAACACAGCGCATCAAAACCATTGGCGAGTACTGGCCAAATGGAAACATCAACCTCCCAGATGATCTCGTCGTAAAAATGCGCAATGTGACGGTGATGTCAACATTTCAGTACATATGTGTTGCCAGGCATGACCTAGAAATGTCATTTCTTCTACTGATTCTGTTTTGTCCTTAAAGGTAACTGCTTACAACTGCTCTAAAACGTGTGAACCAGGATTTGAGTTACAACAACAAAAGGAACTCTGCTGCAAGAAATGTATTCAGTGTCAGGAGGGAGATTTTTCTCCTAGAGACGGTGAGTGTTTTATTACTAATCTCATACAAGATTAGACTTGATTGAATTGAACAGTTTCCTTCCCAAATAAGATATCCACCTACTCTTCTAAAGTGACTACTGGCATAGTAATACAACTCAGAATGCCATTCAATTCATGGAACGCCATAAAAAACAATTATTACCCAAACTAAATATATGAGGATGAAGTCCTTGCACATGAAATATTGCCTTATGAAGTTCACACAATAATTATTTAAAATGGATATTAGTGCTTTGTAATAAAACCCTTCCGGTTTTTATCTGATATAGGAATACATTTACTAAATAACATCTTACTTTTTGTTCATGTCTGTAGTGTTAACAAATGATAGTTTGCATTAATTTGCAAGCATTGTGTTGCTTTGCCACCATGAGGCTGTACTATGACAGTGATCAAATGCTGTGGTTTGATAGTTCCTCATTTTGGAAAGCAAAACATTCTACAGCAACAGGCCAGGGATGCTCAGGTTCATCTCCACCTCTATTTATTCTCTGCTTTGTTTCATTCCCATAGGTATGGAGTGTAAGCGCTGCGACAACACTGAGTACGCTTCTCCGCAGGGGGACATGTGTTTGGATAAAACTGTTGACTTCCTTAAATGGTCAGATCCTTTCATTATTGTTTTGAGTTCCTTTGACATCTTGGGGATTGTTGCCACCATTCTGGTGGCTGTTTTGTTTACAGTCCATCGAAGGACCCCCGTTGTGAAGGCTGTTGGAGGTTGCTTGTGTTTTGTGGAGCTGTTGTCCTTGCTGGTCTGCTTCTGTCTTACATTTATGTTCATAGGAAAGCCCAGTAAGGTGTACTGTAGGGCAGGCTTGCCTCTCTTTGGCATGGCCTTCACCCTCTGCATCTCTTGCATTCTGGCCAATCTTCTCCAGATCTTAGTGGGCTTCAACTTTGATCAGCATGTGGGAGCCTGGCTGAAGAGGCTGAACCAGCCTGTGGCTTTGGTGGCTGTCATCTTTGGGATCCAGTTGGTCCTGTGTGTGCTGTGGCTGACTCTTTATCCCTCCTTCCCAGGTTATATACCTTCAAACAAAACCATGTTATTGGTGTGCAAAACACGCTCTTATGTGTTATTTGGTGCCATGTTGGGCTACAATGCTCTATTGGCCTTTGTTTGTTTCCTGTTTGCATTCAAAGGGAAGCGGTTGCCTGATCTGTATAAAAATGCTAGCTTCATCACCATCAGCATGTTGCTGTTTTTAGTCATTTGGATTGTCTTCATCCCTATCCATGTCAGGGTTAATAAATACTCAGGGGCTATAGAAGCTGCTGCCATTCTGGTTTCTAGCTACAGCATCCTCTTTTGTCACTTGGCCCCTAAGTGTTACATCATGGTGTTCAGGAAAGAGATTAATAATGAGAATGCCATCACTGAGTACATCAGGAAGCATTATGAACAGAAAGGCATGGCCGTGGTGAAATCATAGGCAATGCGTCTCTCTCAGACTACTATAACATTTGTACTCACAAAAGGTGGATTTGAAATCAGTAGAATGTAACCTTTTTCATACTCTTTGGAGATTGGCTCCCTTTTTAAAGAATTACACTTTCTGCTGACATTGTATGCATGTATGTGTGTTTTTTTTATCTCAATGCTCACAACTATACATGGACACAAAAGATAAAAAAACTCAAAAGCTGGGCATGGTAAACCTCCTATGAGGGTAGGCACTACGTTTCCTTTTGAACCCCCTGTAAGTAGAGTCTATTGGACTTAATTTTTGTATTTATTTTTATTTTTTGTTATACCGTCCTCCAGTTATCAATACTCATGTTGCGTGTGATGGGCCAACATATGCATCACCTGCAGTGATTCTATTTCATGTATGTAATAAACTTCTGTGCAAGCTTTGTTAGGTTAAGTGACATTTTAATTTTACCAATATGTTTTCTACTTTCCATTTTAATGGGAACATGCATTAATTTGATTGAAACTGTATTTGCAATTAATTGTATCTTGTCAAAATAAAATACATTTTCACAGATTTTTGCTCTCTTTGATTGTGTATACTATACATTACACATGACTGTACATTAGTAATATTATCACTGTATTATACATAGTTGCAGGCAAGTTACCCATGGGGATTCCATATGCAGCAGATAAAACCCTCACTGCGTAAACAGCAGCTCAGTCAGCACTGTCATGGTGGGGGACCACGAGGACGCCGACACTGTCGAGCTGCATGATATTATGGATCATTTTGCCATTTGGCATGTTTCTATCATGTATGTGAGGTGCTGATGTCCACACACCATGTGTCAGTACGTATGCACTGTGGAACAAACATCTACACCAACCTCTGCACGTTTATTGTACTTGGTGAATAAAGTGATTCTCCTCTTTCACTTATGTTCATATTCAGCAGTACTGGAATGTATTCACCTGACTACTAATAGACAACATACTCAGTTCTGGTGCATTGTGCATTAGGTGGACTGGTAGATGAGGGCAAAGATGTGAATGGCAGTGTAGACTAGGCATTCCTCCCCTAGCCCATAATACACTCTCTGAAAACCTAGTGAGGGACGCTAAGTATTGTAATGGTTTCTTTTTAAATTACATTAAAGTGAAGTATGAGATGTATTACAACACAGAATAAAACAGGGTGCAGGTCTACTCTGCAATAGTGTTGGAGCACGACCAAGCGCAACACTATTGCTGTCAAGGAGGGCTTTTATACGGTGGCCCTGAGAGCTCAACGCACTGCAACTTAAGAAAACACATGCAAGTAGACAAAACACAAGCAAACATCTTCATCAATTTGACAACACACATAACACATTACAGACAACACAACACATAACAGACAACACAACACAATACAGACAGCACAACACATAACAGACAACGCAACACATTGAGACAACACAATACAGACAACACAACACATAACAGACAACACAACACAAT
>OOFE01050474.1:20603-34161 GCA_900323365.1 Monocentris japonica
GGGGGAAAAAAAAAAAAAAAAAAAAAAAAAAAAAGTCAAGGGAGCAGGACAGGACCCTTTGGGAGAAGTAAAAAAAAAAAACCCATAAGATGAAAGACTCCTAAAGGTTCCTGTATCAAGGCTAGGGATCGTCTAGTGCCGTTTGTTAATTATGTCAAAGCATGATGCTTAAATAGATGACAATTTTGTTCTAGTATGGATCTGCATGGAATAAGAGACAGCTAGTGAGGCACTTACTTGGATACGAAAGAGAAGAAATTTGGTGTAGCTTTTATCAGGTGCAGAGCAGCCAAGGTGGCTCACCAGTGAAGTTGAACCCTTTCAAATAAGACTCAAGGCCGGGGCCTGCAGAGAAGCCAGTGTGTGCTTTCCTAGATTGATTATTCTGTAAACAAGAGAAGAAGAGGTTGCTAGTATTAGACATAAACAGTGTGTCCTGGAGAAAGCTTATCACAAAACCTTGGTCAGGAAAGAGCAATCTTTCAGTACTGTCTATCCACTGTGGACCAGGACCCTCAACTTCGATGAGAAGGTAAATATGAAATTTTGAGTACAAATTATTGAATGAGTCAGGTTCTGTACTGAAAGTGGTGTGGCTTCCAGGACACCAGTTCAGCTACAAGTTGGTTATTCAACTAGGTATATTAATCTTTACTTTAAAGTTTTTTTTTTTTTTTTTTTTTAAATCTTAAATACGACATTTCACAAAAGCCAGTCATTATTTGGGTCAGTTTTTAATTGAGCTCTTTTTCATAACTCAGTCATGGCAACGTTATACCTGGTCTGAACACGAAATCCTTGCCACGGACCAGTTGGGCAAGCCCCGCCCTAGTAAGATTTAGTTCAATAGGGAAAAAGTTTTGCTTGCGACATTAGAATGGCTTGAAAAGGAACCAATCAATGCCTAACACAACTGACGTAGTTTGGCTAGCTTGCCGGTTCCGGTTGGAGCTCAGCCAAAAAATGAATGCCATGCGGTGTCGACTTTTTGTGTGATTTGTTTTAATATAGTTTGAAAGTTATCAGAAAGTTATCAAATTTCAGTTTACTGGCTAGTTAACCACAAAAAGAGACTATTAAAGTTAAAGTTGCCAACCCTCTGTCACCAGCCACGTCGTACACCGTTAAGCGGTTTACGGTATTTAGCTTTATACTGTAACGTTAGACTTTCTTTAACGTTATGGTTGTATGAAACGCATAAAGTCCCCTTCTCATCCACGTATGTAAGCCACTATAAACGTTGGTGAAATAGCCTAGCGAAAGGGACTCAAATTATTACGTTAACTTATGATAGCCAACTTAAGTCAATTCGTAAGGTATCGGTAACTCGACAGTCAGTCCTACCTTAAAAAGCATTTACAAAGAGTTTGTCCATTAGACCAGAGTTCTGAGATTTAAAAAAAAAAAGTACAGTTCTCCGTAGCAGTGTAGTCCGCTTTTAGATTCGCCTTTCTACCAATACTGAAACTGCAGTGAAGGCTGATAGCGGACCTCGGCAGTATTTATAGAGATCTCGTTGCCAAGGCAACGCAGCCAGCTGAAACCGGCTTCCCGTATACGTATGAACCGGTTTAGTCTTGTCACCGAGTCCACATGGTGGTTTAGTAAAGACAGACAGGGACCCCTAGAGAACTACTGCACATAATGTACTGTTACCATAGCCAAGTTTCCCAACCTTACTGAAAAAATCCAGTGGAAATAAATGTAGATTTACCTTTGCACAGTCTCTTTGGTGTAAATTGTTATTTTGGCTTCACTGAAAACTTGTTCTTTGTTGGGGCAGGTCAAGCATTGTGTGATTCCTTAAAATTCTGCATGCATTCTGACCCAACTTCCAGTTATGTTTGACTTTTTCAGGTGACTTATGAACAAATTTCAGTTCAAATACTTTATGTAGAATAAATCTTCACAACCAGGGTGGAAAAAGAGGACCAGGCATTATGTGCTGGTAAATTTTTACTGCAGTTTAACTTTTCTGATAACGTTTTGTGGAATACACCTATGGAAGCATATAGTTAATGCAAATTGGAAAATGAAAATGCAATCCCACAATAGCATTTTCATTTTCCACATTTGCATGCATTATTTGAGTCAATATGAAAATTAAAATTCAATAATTTGATTTTCATTTGAATTTTCATGTACTGGTATGCACATTCACTCACAATATTAAAATATTAATGAAAAAGCCATTTGGCATCTAATTTTCAATGACTGCTTTGTGGTTAACAAAATTCAAACGTTAATTTAAATGTGAAAAGTGAGAAGGAGCGCCCCCTTTTGCAGTTGAATGTCCTTGCTCTTAAGCAGTTTCCCTAACTTAATGAAAATGAAAATGTTAATACAATTGCATTAACATTTTCTTGGTCTACCGACCTGTCAGTCATTCTCTCATTAATTAAGTTAACTATGCATTTTTTCACACTCCACAGCAGCCATTAGCCAAACTATTTGCTTGTTTTTAGAGGAGCACCTTGTGCCAAATGTCTAGTAGGGCTGAATTAAATTGGCTTCACCTTGTAACAGAGATCAATTTCAGGCCAGCTGGCCATGGAAGAAGCTCTAAACCTGCACTCCTGTTAATCTCAGGGAACCTCACTCACACGCAGACAGACTGTGGCAGTCTGCTGACGATGACTGACAGCAGGTGCTCAATGAAATGGGCCCTGATGGCCGCAGTTCAATCTGCCCAGTCTCACCTGCAGACCTTGTCCCTTGCCTGGTAAGATTCGAGGAGTGCACAAGATGACACACAAACACCTCCCTCTGCAGAGATGGCAACCTCTCAACACACGTGCATGTTCATACGCACTCAAAACAAAGCAGCTCTGTAGTACTCAGTCAAACGTGTAGCACTGGCTGTAGCTACATGGCACACGCGAGTACTTGACTGATACCCGGTGGTTAATTTTCTCATTTATATGTATGTCCTTGTACAAAGATGATTTTCATGAATGAGGAACTATAACTCCACTGTAAACCACTGAAAATGGTATGCAAGGTTGTATAAAATGTCCTTTAGTAATACAGTAAGTTTATTATTTTGTTCATTCACCAGGACCCCTCAAATTCTTGCCTCGTATACAGCACAGTCAGTCTAGAGGTTGTCTGTAAATAGACATTACCAACTGGAGTAAAGTGAAGAATTTGGTAAGTATGACCTAATAGTACATATGGAAATGTAGCACAGGCTTCAGTTCAAAGACACTCACAGGAAACCTAAGGCTCCATGAGGACCACATATCTGTGGGTTTAACTTAATATGTTTTCCAGGTCTTGAGGCCACAATCAAGTTGGCATTCTTCTCCTTGCACAACAGAGTTTCCATTAAAACTTCCCGCAAAGTTAGAGAATGAAGTCATTTTTCCAAGCAGCTTAATTATCAAAAAGTAAGTGAATAGGGCAAAAAGTTAAACTGAGGGTAAGTGCCGGACTGATATGACGACACAACATGCAGTCCATTTTACATTGCAGTGTTCCTTCCTATCCTGCCCTTGAATCTCATCTCGTTCTAGCAGGCGCCCACCTCCACCCAGGAGCAGGCGCATGTCTGTCAGGCAGGAAGTGGGCCTACTAGGGGGCTAATCCATTTACCACAGACATTTATCTGCCATAAACCAGAAGGTCACGGGACACTCAGTATGCACCAACAGGTTACCCTGAGTTGGGTCTATAACGGAATATCTCCTTTTTCCTCTTCAGACATTTCCTTTTGTCTCTGTCTTTGTCTCTCTTCCGCTAAATAGATCTCAAGCAGAAAACTCTCTGTCTCTACCCCCTCCTTCGCCCCTCTCCTCCTCCTCCTCTTGTGTAATGTCTGTCTCTCGCTCTGTGTGGAGTTTCTGTTATCGCTACTGTGGACTATTGTGGCCTGACCCCCACATTTGCAAGGACTCACCAAAGACAAGGATGATGATTGTTATTGGCCGCCCACAAGATACAGTGCTGGTGCATGGGGGCTCGGCGATTGTGTGTAATGTGTATCGCTGCATCTGGCTTTTGTTCCCTTTGACTGTGTCATTGTTAGCTGCTGGTCCATAGCTGCACAGTGAAACACCACAGTCAGTTTTGTTGGAGTAACTGTGCTTCATCAGCTTATGTTCCTGAACTTGTGCAGCTGAATGTGTGCACTGTAAACACATCTTGCTATCATAAGCAGATGAAACAGACCACAATTATGACTGCAATTTCTGTTTGAAATCTCAAGGAAATGGATTGAACCCTGACTCATTTGTAGCAAGATGAAGGCACTCTTGAGTCTCGGTTCCTCTTAAAGAGTAACAGCACTCAGATTTCCTACACATTATTCCTATACTCTAGGACAGTCCAGTCATTATTTGTGAATGTGACCAACTCTGTCCCAAAGCTAGAAACATTAGTTGTATTCCCTTTTAATAAAAATTACTTATTTTGTGTTTGCCATTGCTTGTATGCTCAAGCTTGCCTTTGCCAAGGGTAGGCTTCCGCACCCAACAGCACCACTGACCGCTCAACCAATTAATTAATGGTTAATGCAATTGTAGAGTGAACACTATCCACTACCACAATGTGGGTCAGATTTGTTGTTAGCAAACAGCTAAGGCCGAGGTCAGTCTGGCTCAGAGGTCTGGGATTGCAGGTGTTCAGTCTGTCTTTGGGTCCAAGGCGTCTTATGCCACCTGTGCGACACACGTGTGCAGAGACAGTATTTAAGGTGATGTGGTTAAAGCTAATCCTTGAACAGGCACTGAGTCATAGTAAGGAAGAGCATCATATTGGAGTTAATTCATGTGTTGTCTTATCTATGGGAGACTTGAACGTGTTGCATACATAGATGCAACAAATAAGACTGAACTTAATGTGCATGAGAAAATCCAGGGAAAGAGTTAGATGAAAAGATCAGGATCTTCATAAAAATACATAGACACAGAAAGAATGTGAGTCTGTGACTTGTAATTTTAGGTCATTCCCAGTGCTCTGGTGTCTTGCTCCCTACCGCAGTGCCTTAAAAAAAAAGAGTGAATTGAGGGTTTGACTTTCCTCTGCCACAAAAGTCAGTTCATTTACAAGGCTGATGTCATACTGTTACTGATTCAACTGTAATGTGCCACACCTTGTTGACTTGTCATGGCAGGGGTATCTGGATTAATCATTGTTTGAGATGCATGTCTTTTTGTACCAGTATTTTAGTATTTTAGTATTCTTTTAAACTGATATTTCACTTTTTTTTAACATTTACCCATTTTACTGCACATAATTGCAAAGGAGCCAACCACTAGCGTTGTCTGCTCTGGGGACCTGAATGCACGACCATTCTCATCAAATCTCTTTGTCTAAAAAAATCATAGCTCCAAGAAAGTAAAACCCAGGTAATATTATTTCGTTCTGTGTCTTGGGAAAAGATCCTGAGTATGGATTATACAATATTGAGCCTAAAACCAAGGAAGTGTCAGAATGTGCATGCATGGCACATATACAGATACAAAACATCTCAATTTGCGTAGCCCTCATCCACTCACTGTGGTGTAGGAGGGTGAGGATATCGCATCTTTTCAGTTAAGTTATTATCCCTCTACCTTCAGTCACATCTCAAGCATCGATGTGGTTGAAGACTCCCTGTGGGACAGGGACCTAAATGAATTATTAATTAAGTTGTGTATCTGTGGATGTGTCTGTGAGTCAGAGAGAGAGAAATGAAGAAACAGCGTGAATCCAATTGTTACCGGATGTGTAAACGTCCCCAGGCTCATGTGAGGACGTGACACTCAGTTATTCACAGTCAATGTGCTTGGAGACAAGGACGGAACAACAAAATCACCATTATGCATATCCCATTACCGAGCACATCTACTGACTTTCACTCTTTAAAGTGAGTCTGTGTCTTCCAGTTGAATCTGTCAAGTGAAAACCAAGAAAAGGTCTCATTTGCCTTGGAGCAACAGCCACAAAAGGAATTTTCCTGAACCTGAAGCCTCAAGAAGAGTCATATAAATACATATAAACATATAAATAAAAAGTTTTCAGATCTCATTTGCAAATATTAGGTTCCCAGAATTAAGCCTGCAGCAGCCCTCTTGTGCTATTACAGCCCTGGCCCTGGAGTGGTGAGAAGAGACTTGTTTAAGCTGGCTCTCCGCTGACTCATCATTTATTCTTCTTTCAAGGTTGAGTTGCCCAGAGTTAGTTCGCTCAGCAATGCGGCCAGCAAGGCAAAAAAATGCGATGGTATTTTCACTGGGACATCTTTTGTACTTTTCTGTGTTGGCCTGATGCTTGGTAGAGGACAGCCTACATCAGCACATTTCGCTCCTTTGATCTTTTTGGAGAGAAAAAAGACGCATGGACTGAAGAGAAGGATCAGTGCTTTATTTTCTCAGCCATGGTTTCCAACACTGACACATCGTCATATTGGAGCTATAAAAAGTAGGACGTGGGGAGAAGATTCAGTACTTTATTGCCATGTTGATAAGAAATGATTGGAAGTGACTTCAGCACTGAGGCAGCCAACCATTGCCAGAAAATATAATTCACATTTCACTCTCATTCATAAGTCCAGAAGTAAAATCTAAAATCTATTGCATATCTCTGAATCCACTTATACTCCCCAAAGCGTGTCCTTTCAGCTACCCTAAGCACTATCTTAGCTTTGCATTGGAACCGGATGGAGGCACAATGGGGAGGTCCTAGCCTGTGATACTGGATGCTGTGCGCACAACCCTCTCCAGGTGTTTCCTGTCATGTGCAGTGGTGTTTCCACAATCACATGCTCATTTACAGTGCTAAAGAAATGAGTCATGGCTTCCTAACTGACTCCGAATCTATTTTGTTGTCATTGGTCGGGGGATCTCTGACTGGATTTAAGTAGGCAATCCACATGATACAGTTGTAGACACAAAAATGAAACTGACAGAGTAGCACCATACCAGCATCAGCACCATCATCATTAACAATCCTCTGAGCTCCATACTGTTCTTCTTGCCCATGCTAAGTTATGCCATAACTCAAGACTCAGATTGATTGAGCAATAGTGAAAAGGTGGCCCAAAGGCAATGAACCAGAAAACTAAACAGAGACGCTTTTCCACAAGGCAAGGTTTTAAAATAATAGGTTAACTTTAAAATAAATGACAGTCACACAATGGGGGGCTGGTGTGCAAGACTTTGACTAGTTTGTCCAGCGAGCCTTTGCTCACTGCGTAGTCTGAAGCCAGTCTGATGCTTCATTTTTTCCATAAATGTGCCCTCTTGTCCATATGAACCTGTTGAACTTGGTTTCCACAGCAAGTCTACTATGGCCTCAAGAAGTCTCCTTTCTCCGTCTCTTCCTCACACGCTTTCTATCCCCATCCACTCCCTCCCCTCTCCATGCCCAAGTCTTCCCTTCGTCTCACTCTGCTCACCAAGGTGTTGATCAGCCCAGCCTGACGTCATTGGGCATGGTTGACCGTTAATTAAGGCAGACAATTCAACCACAAGGCAACCAAGTGGATTACTCTTTTAAAGCAGCTCTGCCTTTTGTCTAATCCACTGCACTGAGGCAAGGCGCTCTAAATACTGTCTATAGCTCTATAGATACATCCAAATCACTCCAACATGAGCAACATTGCCTGCAACTATTACAAGCAAAATATATAATAAAATAAAATAGCATGTAGCCTAGATAGTATTCCTCCCAAAATCATATAGAACAACATCCAAAAAGATGGAGAAAAAAGGTACAATAAATCCACTTAAACATCAGACTCAAGTCTCAAGTTCTTAATAATCAAGGCTCAGGGATTTAACACTAGCAATGGCAGTGGCCCAAGCTGTTTTTAGGGGTGGCTCTAAGAGAGAAATGAGCCGAAGTCACTCAACAGAAACAGCTTGGTACATATTGGTAAATTTACACGTGAAAGATTTTTTGACAAATACCCATATGCAACCAGAGTGGTCCTAAAACACATGTGGATATGTACCCAGAGCCCAAAACCATGTCTGAATTTGAATGCATCACTTTCAACTGAAAACAGCAGGAAGGTTTAAGGTAGGACCTTTGAATAAATTCATAATGTATCAATGGGTGAGATGAGAGGTGAGGTGAGAGGTTTTGAAGAGAATGAAATGTTCTTCCACATCACCTTCCAGTTCAAAGCTGGGTTGCTCGCCTGAAGCTTCCACAATGCTGTCACAGGAAGTGGGACATTACCAAAAGAGACAAACTTTCTATAAAAGGTAGACACCAGACCAGATGCTTTAGGAGTATTCAAAAGGATGTCAACAAGAGGATGTCAACAAGAGGATGCTAACAAGAGGATGTCAACAAGAGGGCTATTCCAGGAAACTCTTTCATAGCTGAACGCTGCCTCAAATAAAGGAAATAAGAGCTTCCTGGAACATGATATACTTCTTTAAAGGTGGATCATGTAACTTCTTTATGTAAAAATACAAGGGTCTAGTTCATGAAGTGGGGCTGTGACAGAGAAGACTGGCCCCTACCCCTTCATTGGGTCACTGTAGATTCGCTCCATTCACCCCAATGAGGTTTTGGAGTCAGGTGGGTACACTGGAGGGAAAGTGTACCTACCTACTAATAAATATAGTCCACAAGTAGGTCTTGAAGTCTAATGGAGCTTAGAGTAAATTCAATCAGGAAGACTCCTTCATTCACAAATCTTCCTGCCTAGTCAGTGAAGTAATCGGTGAAGAACTATCCCTCTACCCTTTCATTCACTACTTGTTATCCAATCAGTTTAATTCTCAAGAAGGCAGCACCCCTGCGGTTTACATCGTTCAATCAGCTAAGCTTAGGCATTTCTGCACCTTCTGTCACTCCCACTTGGGAACTAAGCACAAATCGATGCACTCTTTATTACCTTAATCAGCTGTTTCCATATGTCACTGTCATTCCAGTTGCCGCTGCTGAGCTGCAACATTACCTCTGCCTATTCCATAAAGTGTTGGGTAATCCTTTGCTGTTGCTTTCGGCAGTAATCATGTCCGATTCAGATGATCTTTTTCCACTCAGGAACGGGCCAGACTTGCAAGCGTCCCCAGATGCGATAATCAGATCTGCAAATCGGAGAAGAAGCTCTTGTTCGCATTTACATTGATCAACGTTTTAATGCAATAAAGCTCTTTGAATTCGTAAGACTAGCCAGTTTGAAACCTCTCCTAATTGAAACAGGCTTAGCCAGAGCTTCCTCGATAGGACGCTATGATTTTGAACTTTGCAAGGTAGCTAGACTGATTCTGGGAGCCTTTCCTCTCCAAGTAAAGGTTCCAAATCTGATCAACTTCATTTAAGAAATGTGTTGGGGGTGGAAGAGGAAGCATGGAAAACAAAAGAATTCAGATGTGTAACAGAAATTCTGCCATGAGGTCTAACACTGAGCAGTGACCACCTGAGCAGGTCCATTCTGATACTCTCAAGAAAAGTTGAATCTTTAGCTAAAAGTTGAAGATAGAGGATATTTTAACTCCCAGGTAGACAAATTCATCATCATGGACCAGTTGATTTTGCAGCGTGAATAGAAGCCAAATTGTGTATTTATATAATATATAAAGAATAATATCATCAATCTGGGGAACAGAATATTTTATGACAATAAGAGATATAACAGAATATTGTATTACTTATTATTGCAACTGTTTGCAGATACAAACTTATATGAATGGTGCCCAAATGTGCACTGTTGGCTCTCCACATGGTTAGATTTGAGTGTTAGCTGTTCACATTATCACATATACACATGTAGGGGAATGTGTTCAGAAGCGCAAATGTGCGTTCACGTTACTAAATTTATGTATGTAGGTAAATGTAGGTAACGTACAGAAATGTGTCCAGATGTAAGACATAAGTGTGCATTGTTAGCTATTCACATTATCACATCATATTTACGTATGGAAGAACAATATGTGCAGAGATTTGTCCAGAAATATCTACTGGCTCATATACAGTAATATTTACAGAAAATTGTACGGGTGGTGTGCATAGATGCAGATCAGATTGTGCCAGAGCAGATGCACAGATTACTCCAGAACATAGGAACAGAGAAACCAGCATTTGGTAAGTGCTAATGAATACTTCTGTGTACATGCATAAAGAAAATATTCAGATGATTACCATGGAATCTGATCTGCAGCTGCATTTCACATAAGAGCCTCTTCATCTGTGGAAACAGAGAATGATAAATTGATGGAACCAGAGACGAAACCAGATGTTGATCATTGGCTGCCAATGCCTAACGCCATGACTAGCCTACCCATCAATTCTGAGGTCATAAATCCACAAATCCTTGAGAGGTTTGTGTGATGGACTTCGTGTGGTGTGTATGGAGGCATGCCACAGTAATACAACAGTGTGCCCTCAGACTCCTTTTGAAATCCCTGTCAGCAAAAGGGCAATTGCCTCCATCTAAGATATTTTTTCGTATACAGGTAAATGTACTGCTGAGGACTCTGTATATACATGAATGAATTTCAGTGTCATAACGTACTCTTTAGCGCTTTAGCATTATGTTTGCAATTCAAAAGGGAAAAACAAGAAGGAAAAAATTCTGATTTGTATAAATTTAATAAAATCTTTTGATTATTAAATATGGCCTCATCCATTTACATGTTTTTTTCCCAATGTTATTCAGTATTCCACATAAGCCACAAATCTGCTTGAGTAATCGCAAACTAGAAAGTATTGCAGATCAAATTCTTTGTGCGAGGGGATGTACCAATTTTGGTTGACCCACTTCCTGTGGCCTGATTTTGAGCTGTTATGGTGAAGCCAAAGCATCATGAATGGAGAAAAAGGGGGCAATTTGCCTGGAGCACATTGATTAGATAGTCAACCATAGCAGCTCACACTTGGCAAAATGATGTTCATTTGTTCTACAGTGGAATAGCAGCATGGGCAACTTATATAATTATATATTACATAATTCTGTCAGTGTCATCCAACACAATGGGATAAACTAGGCTGGAGCTTTGTTGTCCGGCTCTGTAACCTACACTCTCCTGATAATCGGATATTCTGGTAATCTCTCCAACATATACCTGCTCATTTTAGACAAAAGGCTGACTTTTAGTTCATCCTAGAAAGGCCTTAAGAAAACCACTGAATTTCAACTTTGGAGTAAATTATACCCATGGCCTAGGAAAGTCTGACTGGCATGAGTGGACATTCACATCTGCTTTATTAAACAGTATACAATGAAAACTGGGTAGTACAAAATGAGAGAAAGGGGTGGCACACAACAAAGGAAAAAGAGCCAGATTCAAACCCACAATGACGCAAGTATGCGGTGTGCTGCTGCAGCACGCAGTGAATTGGAAAAGGAATTGGAAAAGGTGAATGGAATGTGTGAATGTGTTTTCAGGGTCATGTTCTGGGAATCATTGGGCCGGTGGTGCTACGATCACAATCAGTCATCACCAGGTACATTAAATGTACAGGAAGAGCATCTTGGTGGCACGGCCGCATAAATACAATGATATTGCGTTCAAGCAGCTGAAGAAGTGTCTGGTGGTGAATTGGGGCTGTGACAGAGAAGACTGGCCCCTCCGCCTTCATTGGGTCACCGTAGATATATACTGAATACAATTTGATACATGAAATGAATGATTGGAGGAAGTCACTGAACCCCTTCCTGATCCAGGGGTCCTGGCTGCCCCTGTGCTCTCACCCCGTGAGAGACGTGCAGAGACAAATTCCTAATTACACTGTGCGTAACATGGCAATTGAAGTGCTCTTAAAAAAAATGTATGAAAAACACTCACTCTAACATGAGGCTCGGTTTTCTGGTTTCTTTGGGAGAGTATTTCTCCTTGTTGAGAAAAACTACCGGGTATTTCAAAAATAGGTATACAGTTTTTAATATTAATGATAATGAAAAGCAAAACCATATAATTTTAGCTAAATTTAACAAAATAACTCAACATTCAATTTATAATCTGACCTAAAGTGTACGTGGAAACAGGAAAAATATTTAATACACTGAGTATTAATAATGTGAAAATGTATATCTACTTTTGAAGCTTAAGTTTAGTGGCAGCAGCTCACACAATTATATTTTTATATTTTCTTGTGACTTTTATACTGTTGCAACCCCAGCATTCCCCCCCCGGATCAATAAAGTATATATCTGAAACAGCCTGTAATTTGACTGTTGAACACAGAACGTTGAAAGGTATTTTGCTTTGATTGTAATGTACAGTATATTACCTAAGTGTATTACTGTTTAAAGAGGTGCATGTATTTCCATAGCCTATGAGGGAATCTTATGTAGTATCCACTTAGGAGTACTGATCCGATCCCAGAACAGTTTTCCTCTTCATGCCATGCAACCTGACCAGACCAGTGCTGCTACTTCTAAGTGTTTGATACAAAGGGGCCATTGCGGTAAAGCATGGTGATTTCAAAAGGAGTCTGAGGCCAGGGCTGGCATGCTAAAGGGAGAGACGAACCTCCCTCACATTGGAAAGGGGCCAATGCTGGATCAGGAGCGTTCTCGCCCTGAGCACGATGGGGGATGGGAAGGACACCCAGGCAGTTGCTTCGGTTTCCAAGAACTGCATATCTTGTGAGGGGAACAAAAAAACCCTGTTTCCTCATTCACAAGTTTCTCCCCTCCTTCTTCTCTTCTTTCTGAGGCAAGCAGCTAGTAAGTGTTACATGTGTTGCAAAGAAAACACACCATCATTTGACTAAGCATTTATACAATGCCACCCATTTTGACTTCCTTGACAGTAGAACATGAAATGGTACATTCAAGACATTGTCAACTTAGTATTCATGTCAACTGTACTAACATCACTCTCTTTCAGAGTATTGTCCGATGGTCTTGGCATTGATGGAATATGGTTTTCCTATAACAACTTTGAAAAGCAGAAAGTTTGCATGTTTGGGGAACAAAACAAAGTGTTTAGAGTCAATGAATGACAAATATCGCCACAGAAATGCTTATTCCTCTCATTCCATGGCAGCAATAAAAACACAGACTAATGAGTGTTACACCACATATAATGGTTTATAGTTTAGGCTTGACAATGTACTGTAATAACAAGGAGTAAAAAAAACATTTCTCTCACTCTCTCTCTCTCTCTCTCTCTCTCTCAAACTGAAATAGCAGAATTGAGTAGGTTTAAGACCATCTATGCCTGAGGCTCAAGGCAGGTCATATCAAGTCCTCTCGGCTCTTCGTATTTGTTTGGTTCCCCCTCAGGCCACCCATGCTAAAAATGCAAAGTCGTCAAAAGCGCTTTGGATAATGTTGTGTTCGCAGGCAGCGACATAGGGAATCATGTTTTACCAGTGTGCTCTAAATTTGCAGAGAGCAGCTGAACCCATGGCCAAGCCCACCCGGGAGCAGGACAGGCTTGAACATTCAGAAATGTCAATCTTGGCCTTCGCCAGTTGTGCAGAACGTTTCCAATGCGACCGACATCGGCGCCCTTTAGCACCTGAAGCATCTGCTGGAGTCGAGTAGACGGAAGTCAAGGGTTGTGCTGCTCACACTTCTCTAATCCAGCTAGGTGACAGGCGGCGGGGGTCAACATTAGGCCAACCACCTCAGTAACGGCCCCTTCCTCCCCCTCCTCTGCCTCCA